>CAUDNR010004078.1:46817-88754 GCA_958430865.1 Entrophospora sp. SA101
ATATTTTTTATTATTTTTGAGAATGGAATTTGATTGGCTCAAGCCGGCTAAGCCGTTTAAAAATTTCTTAGCCGGCTAACATCACTAGTGCATACTGCGCCATGTTTTCTGAAATCCAGGGTTGCTAAGTAGCAAAGTCAAAAACTTGTAAACAATGATAAAAAATATGTCAAAATAATGGTTGAGATTTTTTGCATCATATTATTTAATATTTTGTGTAATATTTATCATGTGTGCTGGTAGAAAAAATTTGGAAGTTGGTCAATTGTAACCATTTTATAGTAATGACCCCCCACAATTTGTTAATTAATTTTCAGAATTTTATCTACTTCTATCACGTATCACGAATTAAAAAATAAATAAATGAATGAACGAAAAATAATTTTTTGTATATTTTTTTATGCAATTTGTTCATTACCTTTTTCTTTACCATATTTAAACAACATATCCCGCAGCTTCTCCACCTGGTTCTTCCAATAATCTTTATCCTTCACCAGTCTCGCCTCCTCCTCTTTCAATTCTTTTACCGACTCTTCCCACCTTTTTTTCTGTTCTTTGTCTTCCCCCATTCTTTGACATCCAACTTTCTCTTCAACTTCTGCAACCACTTCCCATCATCTTCTCCCTCTTCCCACTTCTCCAACTTCTCCACCGCCTTCTTGTACTCTTCTTCTGCCACTCCTTTATCTTTCCTAATCTCTTCGATCGTTGCCATTTTTTTTTAGAATTAAAAAAATTTAAAAATGAATTTTTAAAAAGAATTTTTTTTTTTATTGATTTAGATCGTAATTGTTACAATAAATAATTTGGACCAATGATAAATTAGTGGGCACATGACTTGCAATTAAAAAATTTTTTTACGGACAAATGAATTAAAAGACAAAAGAAAATTATTTATTATTTGAATTTTTTTACCCGAAAATTAAGTGAATTGGTGATGTTTTTATAATGTTCCAATACAAGGTGGGGATTATTTACCTTGTTGAATTGTGCAATAATGCAAACGTGTGTCACAATCTATCTATTATTGTATCCGTTGGGTTACCACACGCACGCAAATAAATATGTTGTCACGCACGTAAATAAATATGTAACGTTTAGACTACCACATGTAAATGATTTTTAAATTGTGTAATAGTGCAAATGTATATCACAATAAAATTTCCACAATAAAATTTCAAATATTACACGTTTGCATACTTTTCGTGACTTTTATCAATTACTAATAGATAGTTAGACAATTTATTTTCATGACCTTTACAGCTCGAGTCATCTAAACCTGACCATTATAAGTAAACTGGCAAAATTTCAAATTTTAGGAAATAAAATTTCTTAAATATGAAATAGGGGATGATCCTAAAGAAAAAAATTTTGGAAAAAGATCACCCTTAATAGTTAACAATCCATGAAAGAGGTGACAAATTTAGGGTAAACATTATTTAAAATATAGAAAGTTACTATTCAAACCACCATAACTTTTTAAGTAATAAATATTTTACATCAAACTTTTCATAGACAAAACTATGAAGGGGTTGAGTCCAAAAGTGCCCTGTGTGTCCATGTGATGGGCTTCAAAAATGCTGAATAAAATTGGTCGGTTTTTAGATGACTTGAGCTATACTAATATAGATAGATTTTAAAAATAACACGCAAGAAAATAAAATAATACTATGGATAGAAATTAAAGACTAGTGCCGTAAATTATGATGATGGTAGTAATTGTATTTATGGCATATAAAAGTGGTTGCAATTACCTTTGCGACCACTTTTGCAACCATACTTTTTCCTTTTTTGGATTACGACACTAGTCTTAATAGAAATAACACTATAAACAAGACTTCTGAAGAACATCGACAAAGACTTAATCGTGAACGACAACAGCATTATCGTAAAACAAAAGAAATATGGATTTTGAAGGCTCTACGGGACTCGACCACCCAGGAGAAAAGAAGGTTGTATATAGTAACACTATAGATGAGACTTCCGAAGAACGTCGACGAAGGCTTAATCGTGAACAACAACAGCGTTATTATAAAAACAAAAGAAATATGGATTCTGAAGGCTTTATGGATCTTGATCAATCAGGAGAATATGCAAAGTGAAGTTAGTAACACTATAGATGAGACTTCCGAAGAATGTCAACAAATACTTAATTGTGAACAACAACAGTGTTATCGTAAAAACAAAAGAAATATGGATTCTGAAGGCTCTACGGGACTTGACCAATTTTTAGATCCAAGTTTTAGCATTACCTCAGAAGATAACGTGACTACCCCCACTGAGCAAGAAGTAGTTATTCCTCTGACTACTGTTCCTCTAAAAACATTAAAAACACGTATTATCCATGGTCTTCACAAGGTTTAGACTGTCACTCTCTGGGAAGCATGAATCATAGATGTAATTGTTGTGGATAGATGAAAGAAAAACAGGCACATCTATGCGATCACCAGTTTTCACAACATGTTGTGTCAAAGGCAGGGTTTCTCTCCTTCTTATTAAGGAATTACCATATCCTCTCAACACTCTTCTTACTAGAACAGATCCAAGTGCACGTTTATTTAGGAAAAATATTAGGTTGTATAATTCAGCTTTGACTTTTACGTCTATGGGTGCAAAGGTTGATCATAGTATAACAGGAACAAGTGGCATTTACAGCTTTCGTGTTCATGGTGAAATGTATTATAGCGTAGACACAATACTTCCTGATAATGAAGTTCACCCTCAGTTTGCTCAAATATATGTGTATGATACTGAGCATGAATTGCAAAACAGAATGAATGTAATGCCTAATCTTGACCTTGGTATTCTTGAGGAACTTCAGCAAATGAAAGAGCAAAAAAACAAAAAAAATGTTTAATGTTAATAAGCCTTCAAATTCCAAAACAATAATAACAATTTGGAAAATTTCATAGACTTGATTGATGATGTTACAAGTATCAACACACTATGTTGTTGTACCATTTCTTATTAAACCTTCTAACCAAAACCTTATGATATCTGAAAACAATAATGAAGAAGATGAATATGAAGATAGCAATACTATTGAAGACGCTGGTACTGAGGCTAATGATTGTGATGATTAAAAAAAAAATTTTTTTTCACTAAATTGATTAGTATAACATAAATTGGTCTCTGTGTTTTTTTTACATATATAGTATATATATACATATACATATACATATATGGTATAATATATTGCGTTAGATTCTTATTATATTATTATACTATCATCATTGATTTTATTATTGATTATATAAATATTTGCAATAAAAACTTTGAATTCAATAAATTGAAAAAACTTTATAAATCATCTATTTATTTGATAAATATTGAAAAAAAACTCATCTTTATATTATTACAAATAATTAAAATATCCAAAAGATCAATCAATTCTGTCTACCATTATAAAATTTCAGCCTAAACCAAACAAATAATTCTTAAATAAATATTAACAATTTATTAAAATATGTATCTTAAAAAACTTGTTATCCATTTATTTGTTTGTTGTTCTTGATAATAGTATTATAAAATTTATTTTTTTAAAAAAATTAAATTATAAGTCTTTATCTTCTGTTGTTTCATTAGATGATTTTATTGGAACAGCACCTAACATTGTAACAGGTATATTAGGTATTTGTGGAAGTAGTGATGCAGCAGTTTTACGTGATTGTTGAATCATTAGTGCACTGAATGAAGATATTTGAAAATAATTTATATTAAATATAAATATAAATATAAATATAAATTAATTCAAATTTTTTTCATTAACTTACTCCATAACAACTAAAGCAGCCATTGCCTCAACAATTGGGACAGCACGTGGTACAACGCAAGGATCATGACGACCTCTTGCAGCAAGAATTCCATCAACACCATCATATGTAGCAGTTTTTTGTTCTTGAGAAATGGTTGCTGGTGGTTTAAATGCAACTCTAAAATAAATATTTTCACCATTTGTGATTCCTCCCTATTATCATTAACATTTTTTAATCTGGTGGTAACAAACATCAAATTATTCTAATCATAATCTTTTGAATGATAATGAAAAAGTTATTTACTTGAATTCCACCAGAATGATTAGTTTTAGTTCCAAATACATTATTCTCTTTTTTAATCCAAGGGTCATTATGTTGATGACCATACAAAGTTGTACCTTGGAAGCCACTTCCAATCTCAAATCCTTTAGTAGAGGGGATTGAAAGCATTGCATGTGCTAATTTAGCTTCTAATTTATCAAAACATGGTTCACCCAATCCTGATGGCACATTACGAATAACACATGTTACAGTTCCACCAACAGAATCATTAGATTCTTTTGCTTTAATTATACACTAAAATAAATAAATTTTTTGGAATTTATTATATTGTTGAGTTTATGAAGCATAAATATTTATTAAATTTTATTTTTAAACCTGAGTCATTCTTTCTGAAATTTCCTTATCAGGACATCGAACCACATTTTTATCAACATCATCTCTAGAAATGCTGTTTAACATATCCCAAAAATCTTGTGAATATAATTGATCATCATCATTATGATAGTCTATTTCTTTGATAAAAGGCATTTTTATATTTGAGACTGAAGAAACAAATGCTACAATATCTATATTATAAACCATTTTAAGATATTTCTCTGCAATAGCTCCTGCTGCCACTCTTCCTAATCAACAGTTAATTATTAAACTTATTAAATTGATTTTTATTAATTTATCTATTTGTTATGTCTTTTTACCTATTGTTTCTCTTGCTGATGCTCTACCACCACCACTACTAGCCTTTACACCATATTTTTGTAAGTAGGTCCAATCAGCATGACTTGGCCTTGGATATAAATCAGTTTCTGAATAATCATGAGGCCGTTGATCTTGATTTGGTACCAGTAAACCAATTGGTGTTCCAAGTGTTATACCAAATTCAGTTCCTGATTGTATAACAACCAAATCTTTTTCATCTCGCTACACACACACATACACACACACAAAGGTATATAAATTTAATAACTTTTAAAATCAATGAAAATTTTTTAAAAGTAATTTTTTTTTTAATTCTTACAGGTGTCGTCAAATTACTCTGACCTGGCCTTCTTCTACTCAATTGTTTTTGAATATCAGCTTCTATAAGAGGTAAACCAGGAGGACAACCATCCACTATACAACCAACAGACTTCCCGTGAGATTCACCATAGGTTGTCACGCGAAAAATATTGCCAAAAGTACTCATACTTTTTAATTATTAAAAGATTAAAAGATCTATTAATTTGTGTGTGGCTTACTAATAATATATGAATCACGATAATCATTTGAGGCGTTTAAGGGTAGAATGTAGTCATGTGATTTATATAATGATCAGCTACGTAGCTAAGCAATTATTAAATGCCAAATTATTTTTAATTCTTTGCTCATGAGCTCTCAAGGTAAGTGGTATTAGTTTTATTCGTATGTAAATTTAGAGCGTTAAAAAACATTCTAATTTAAAAATAGAATTTTTGAAAACAACTAGATGAGTTGAGGGAAATCAATAACAAGATACCAATATATCTCCATCTACTCTACATATACCATTTGTTCTACCTGTTCTTCGTAGAAGTTATATCAACTTTCTTTTTACTTTAACAAAAATGTGGGAGCTTCCTGTAATTTTTACTTGAAGATAATTAATATAATTAATACATTACAATCAAACCTCGCCGCAACGAATTCATGGTCAAAAAAATCTGTTATGACAAGAAATCCGTTGTGGCAAAGTGATGATCGGCAAAAATTTTTTATACATGCGAAAATTAAAATTATTTGTTGTAACATTTGGTTGTATTAGTTTTTCATTAACTAATAATTTCACTTTTCTTTTCAATAATGATAAATAATCTATCAATTTTTTGTTTACTGATTTATTTTAGAAACTTGGAAAAGGTTGTTACTAGCAATTGGACAACTATCAATTGTTTGTATTGATTTATTTTAGAAAATTTGTTACTTGTAAATCTTTGGGGTAAAATTGTTTGTTTATTGTTTATTTTAATACTGATCTTTGATTAAAATAATCAAATAGACATATCCATCTAAATAATTATACGAAAGATAGGATTCCAAAGGCAAAAAAATTTCCACTTAGCACCAAAACATATGAAATTCTGACACCATTCCTCCCGTTTGTCAGGTAATGGAAATCAGGATCAACTTTGATGAATGTAAAGTTCATTCAATATTTTATTATTGACATGCAATATGATGCAATATGACAATCACTAATTAATTAAAGGATTAATTTCCTTTAAAAAAATTAATGACAAGGAATTCCTTTTTTAAAAATTACAAACTACAGTCGAAAGGTGGTCAGTGGTCCCTTAGATCCCGTTGTAACGAGGGTTTGACTGTACACTAAATTTTGAACCCTGTAATCCCATGTAACACGATTACAATTTTGTATACTCCATATTAATTATATTAATTTTAATATCTTGTAAGAAAAATGTGTTGTTATAATAATATAAAATAGGAAGGAAGAAAAAATAAAAATACTTAATTAGTAATGTTCATTTGTTAACGATGTCAAATATTAAAATCATACGTGTAACGTTATATCAATGACTGAATTTTTTAAAAATAATGATGGGAAAAAATAAAAGTTCGGTTAAAAAAGTAGGAATTGTTGCTGAAAAAATTTCTACTGCAACAGGAGGAATTGGAGAAATTGTTAAAAATAAAGATAATATTTCAAATCTCACGAATGATCATTTCAAATTAGTTATTGGAACTGTTGGTGCTATCGGCGAAGGTAATAAATATAACCTTTATTTTAAAAGATCATAATAATCTAATAATCTAATAATCTAATAATCTAATTATTATATTATATTATATTATATATTATACAAATAGCCGCCATGCCATATTTGCCATTGATTTCATCAGTATTAACCTTGACAGCAAAAATTGTCAAGGCTTATGATAATGCTCAATATAATAAAAAAAGTTGTGCAGCATTGATTCAACGAGTGCAATCAGCCGAAGTTGCAGTTAAAGTATTGGATAGACGCAAACAAGAAAATCAGGAAAATTTTCATCAACAAACTTATTATATAAACTTTGAAAGATTTATCACTATTTTAGGAGACATTGAAGCTTTTATGACAGATTTCACACGTTTATCACAATACAAAAAATTTATTTCTAATAATGTTATTAAAGAAAGATTTATTGGATTGATTAATGATTTTGATAGAGTAGTTCATGATTTAGGATTTACAATGATCATTGCAAGTGATGAAGATAGGAAAAAAGAGATTGAAGTTTTAAATAATGATATTGCTGAAATGTCAAAGGTATGAGAGATTTGGTATTATTATTGATATTATTCATTATCAATTAAAAATATATATGTTTATAATTTACATATTCCTCTTTTTTCAATAATAATAGTTCTTGCAAACAATTGAAGCTGGTGTTACAACAATCGATAAAAAAATCAGTCACGTGTTAGAACATGTATTAATATTACAAGATAAAAAAAAAGATAAAGATTTTTCACCTCCAATTAAAAAAATACCACCCAATGAAATAAAAATCGAAAGTTCTACTCACGATAAAAAATTACTTAAAGCAAGATATTTAGGATGTAATGTTGCATGTGATACCATTATCTTACCTGATGATGACAAACCTGGTTCACACAGGATTAATGCTCAATTAGCCATTTTAAGAAATTTAGCAAGTTGTGAATTTATTATAAATTTTCATGGACTAACTAAGATTAATGGAATTGATCGTATGGTGGTTGGATGGGCTGAGTTTAGTAATTTGAAAGAATTTTATGAAAAAAATCACATTAAGTGGCCTTTAAAAATTAGAATTGCCACAAATATTTGTCGTGGAATTATATTCTTAAATGGTTGTGATATATTTCATCATGATATTAGATGTGAAAATATTTTGGCAAGTTTTTAATTATCAGATATTAGATATTTGTTGCCTTTACACTAAATAACTATCTTTTTTTATAGATTACAGAAAATTATGAACCAAAAATTACAAATTTCAGTTATAGTAGGGATCTTAAAGACAATACAATTAAAATTGAAAACCAGAAAAAAATTATTCGTTGGTTAGCTCCTGAAAAAATGCAACCATCTAAATATGCACCATATACTATTCAATGTGAAATATTTAGGTATATTTTATTGACATTGATCTCGAATATTGATATTACTGTTGAATATGATATTGATAATTAAATAAAAAGTAAAATTATCATTTTAGCTTTGGGATGCTTTTATGGGAATTGGCATTTCAACAATTACCTTACAAAAATATGGAATTTTCACAGATACAAAGTCATGTTTTAAGTGGTAAAAGAGAACATTTAGATTTTACACTTGATTTGCCAGAAAAAGAATTTGGAAAAATTGTTAATTCTGGTAAAATGATTTTATTTTAATAAATAAATACATCACATGTTAAATTTTTTTTTTAAATTAATATTTTGTATTTTCTTAAATTTTTTAGCTTGGCAGCATGATCCAACTTTGAGGCCAGAATTAAATTATTTATTTAATGATTTAGAAAAAATTTGTACAAAATTTGCTAATGTTTCAGGAATATCATCATCTATGGTTCTTGCCAAAAACATTAATGTCCTTAATAACAATAAGTATAATAGTAATGATAATGGTATCTCAACTTCTGTGATAACAACAAACACTGCTACCGCATCAGTAGCCCTTAATGGTTTTGCTACAACAAGCACGCCAAGTAATTGCATTAATAATAATAATAATTATGATGATAATCATGGTAAAGATTTTAATAATCACAACAATAACAGTCATAATAATAACAACAGTAATGATTATAATGATGATTACAATAATAATAATGCTTGTAATACCCATAATGATGAATCTGAAAGAAAAGGATTCTACACTATAGATTCAGATAATATTAGCCCTATATTAAGATTGGAAGATGGTCTTGCGTTAGATAAACAGGGTCAAAAAGAAAAGGCGTATGAATGTTTCAAAGCTCATGCAGATATAGGCAATAAAATGGCAAAATTTTGGTTAGGGAATTATTATTGGCGTGGTATTGTTGTAAAAAAAGATTTAGATAAAGCTGCTGAATTATTTAAAGAGGCCGCTGATAAAGGTGTAGCAAGAGCACAATTATGTTATACTAAAATTTTATGTGATGAAGATGGGCCATCATTTGATCTAGAAGAATTCATGAAATATTTAAGAATGGCGGCCGATAATGGTAACGAAGTTGCACAATTCAATCTGGGCGATTTGTATTATAATGGTAAATTAGGTGTGAAAATTGATGAAAAACGCGGTTTAGAATATTTAAAGCTGGCTGCTTTAAAAGATCAACCTAAAGCTATCGAGTTATTGGAAAAATTAAATATCAGCAATATTTATCAATTAGAAGATTAATTTAATTCATATCTTATTTATTATATTCTGTGTGTGTGTGTATATATATATTTACATAATTGTAATTTTATTACTAATACAGTCATGGTCAACGTGATAAGTATTTCTGACAAACCATTAAACGATTAATTTTTATATGCCGCAATTAATCGAGCAGCCATCTTTACAAACGATTGGATTGTTTAACATTTTGATATAATAAATTATTTATTTTGTTGTAGTTAATGGTGTTGGAGTTGCTAACATCCACCGGTAGAAAATGGATATTTCTATGTTTAAATTATATGCTTATGTATCTAATTCTATTGGTTTAAAATTACGGTGAATCTCGAATATTTCTTAATATTGTAAAATTTTAGGGTAATAGTAACATATCTATTACTATGACGAGATCGCCCCGCGGCTCATAATAATAATGGAAGTGCTGCGTATCCAGGAACCAGAAATAAATCATTATTATGACGTCTACTATTGTATCAACGCCAGGAAAAGTACTTGTCGCAGGTGGATATTTGATTCTAGATAGAAACTATGATGGTCTAGTTGTTGCGGTTGATTCAAGATTTTATACAGTGATTAAAAAAATTGAAGCAGAAAATACTTTTTGCAATAGTAATAATGACAATAGTTGGAAAATTAATGTCATTTCACCTCAATTCAATAATACCAAGTGGGAATATAAAGTAATAATTAATGATTATAACAATAAAGAAGATATCAGACAATGTGAATTGATGACATTGAACTCAAAGTATGCAAATAAATAAATTATCATAGCAAATTATTTAAATGAATTATATAGTAAATTTTAAATTTAAATAAATTTATTTTTAGTGAGAGCGGAAATAACACATTTATTGATGTGACACTCAAATTTGCTTTGTCAATTATTATTCAGAGAATTGATTATTCATCATTCTCAAAGATATTAGAAAAAGGATTAAATATATTTATAGTTGGAAGCAATGATTTCTATTCACAACGAGAACAAGTAGGTAATTTTTTATCTTTAATTATTAATGATATCAATGATTATGAATTAATAGTTGATCCTCTTTTTATGGATACGTACGTGTACAAGTTGAAAAATCAAGGACTTGAAATTAGTTTGGCATCATTACGATCACTCAAACCATTTTGTAAATTAAACAAAACCTTGAAAAATGTTCATAAAACAGGTTTAGGATCTTCGGCAGCATTGATAACATCATTTGTTACAGCTTTATTCGTTCATTTTAATTTAATCAATAACAAAGAAGACGTAGATGATAATTATTCCAGAACATTAATTCATAACGTTGCACAGTTTTGTCATTGTTTTGCTCAAGGTAAAATAGGATCAGGATTTGATGTATCAGCTGGTGTATGGGGAAGTCATACTTACAAGAGATTTTCTACTAGTATACTAGAAAATGTTTTAAATGTGGTATAAACATTTCTAATATATATATATATATATAATATAAAAGGAGAAAAAAAATTTTTTTTGTTAAAATATATTCTGATAATTTTTATTATTATTCAGCCAAATATTACAGAGATTAACACAATTATCGATCCTATGTTAAATAAGTGAGTGAATCTGGTAAATTTATTATTATAATTGTTATTGTTATCATTATATTAATGTTAAAGTTATATTTAGATGGGATAATCAAGTTTCGCCATTTTCTTTACCACCAGGATTTAATTTAATTCTTGCAGACATTGATACAGGATCGAATACTCCCAGTATGGTTTCAAAAGTATTACAATGGCGTAAAAATGATCCTGAGCAAGGTTTTTTTTAGGATTTTTTGATTTTTTTTCTCAAATGAGCAGACAAATAAAAAAATTTTTTAATTTTTTTTTTTAGCAAATAAATTATGGGAAGAATTGAATAAATACAACAAATTTCTTGCCGATAATTTAACAAAATTGACAAAAGAATATGATAATGATCAAAAATTATATTGTAATACTATTGAAATCTGTTCTAATTCTAAGGCATCTGAGGTTTGTAATAATAATAATAACTCTTGGAGAGAAAAGAAGAAAGTATTTAAAGAAGAGAATATCAATTAACATGACTTTTTTAATAATTCTAGTGGTTATCAATATCAGAAAAAAATCCAAATGAATCTTACATTATAAGATTATTATCATTGATATATACAACATTCCAAGTAATTTATAAAAATACATATTATTATTGTTTTTTTTTCTAGGATTATGAATCTAATCATATTATTATTTCATTTTAAAGAATATACGAAAATTATTACGAGAAATGTCAAAACTGTCAAAAGTACCAATTGAACCACCTGAACAAACTAAATTATTAGATTTATGTAATGAAATACCTGGTGTGGTATTAAGTGGTGTTCCTGGTGGTAAGTTACAAATTTAATAATAATAGTTAATTAATCGAAAATAAATAAATTAATTAATTAATGATTTTTTATATTGTCATTGTCATTATTAGCGGGAGGATATGATGCAATATTTTGTATTTATATTACCCCAATTTCTTCTTCTACTACGACTGCGTTTCATTCAATTAAAGGAGATGGCTGCCTAAATAAATTAGAGCAACTATTTTATAATTATAAAGGCTTGGATGTATTACCACTTTTATCTAAAGAATCATCAAAGGGTTTTTTAATTCATAAAAATATTGATGATGTTTATGGTTTAAATGAATGTATTAATTAATTAATAAACAGTTTGATATTTATCAATTACTTTAATTTTGAGCACAAGTTTTCCCCCAAAGTTTAGTTCATGTAATTATTAAACCAATATGGCCCCAAAAATCCATCACATGTTTTTTACTGATGGAACAATCAAGATCATCATCACTTACTGGGGTGAACAAAACGATCTTACGCAGCCATCATCTATCTTTCCTACTAATCGCCTTGGAATCTTTGTAATGCTCTTTCCTCTATATTGTCATTAAACATTAAGCATTAAGTGGGAAGCAATTATAAATTGTTTAACTTTTACTTACCCAACGAAAAAAAATGATAAGGAACATACACGATATCGATAGTATGCCATATATTGATTCTATACCAACTCTCTACCATGATTTGGAACAGAAGATTTGTGTTATATTTGAAATGAAGTTCCGGATCATAATCTTTACCTAATATAGGGTCTGATGTGCAATGACCCGTATATTTCTTTCGAAATAAAAATGCCTCTTCTTTTTTAAAATTAAAACTATCCTTGTATTGTTGTATTTTATATAATCAAATTGTCTTTAATACATATGGATTGTGTTAAATTGATGCATTTTTGACTTTTGAAGTTAGTCAACTACGTGTAATAGTAATAATAATATGCTTGAGCTGTCTTTAGTGTCTGAATTTGAAGCAACATAGGTTGATCAATATTGGTACTTAGAACGAGCTTTACATACCACACATATGACAGGTTTTGGTACATGTTCTTGCCACTTTTAAATCTTCAAATAATGCTGAAATTATTTTATTGTTGAATCACGATAATTCGATCACTGGAGTTGGTGATGATGAAGTTGTTCTTTCGCTTTTCAATTAATCTTGTTAGAGAAAAACTTAAAGTAAAAATGTTGTACGAAAAAATTGTCATTCAGTTCTCCGCAAAGAAAAACAAGTTTTTAAACGAAAACGTAACAGCGAGTTTCGTGAAATACAGATAGTATTATATAATTTTTTTGGTGTCATATATTATAAAATCACATGGCTCAATCGCTTGCGTATATATTTGTTCGGAGCATCAAAATTAACACTATCTTAGCATCCCACCATGTATTCATGATCAATGATACAATCTTCAATAAAAATAGACTATTCCATGGCATTGATTGAGGAGGCTAATGAATCACAACCAAAAACATACAAATATACCGCTACATCCACTCGTGAACCAAAAAAACGGTGCATTGGTTTTGCTTTTCATGGTATTCGAATTCGAGGGTCGAGTTGAAATGGAGTTCTATGTATAATTTGGCTTTACATGTTAAATTCAAATACGAGGTATCTATATATTTGTTTGGAGCATCAACATTAGCCAGCCATATTATCAATATTTTTGTTTTATTCATTCATTGTATTAGCAAAAAACCTATTTATTTAAAAAAATTACATATACAAAAGGAATGTTCACGAATTTAATAAATTTAATAAAAGATCCTTTGCAAATAAGAACCCTCATGTGATCAAAAGTTATTTACAAATTTCGATTGTTAAAAAAAAAAATCAACTACTCAGGTTTTTTTTGTTAACTAAAAAAAAAGATCTTTTTGTCCTGATTAAAGGTCAATGGGTCAATTGGATTCCCTCCAAATATATCGCTAAGCTTCATGCAAACATCAAAAGTTGCAAAGATTAATCAATTAATTTTATTTATTTTCTCCGAAAGGAAAATGTTTCCTCTCTCAAATGGTCAAAATCAAATAAAAAATTTTTTTTGGTTCAACACTAACAATTAAAAAAAATCTGTACATATTGTTTGTTTATCGACCATTGAATTGACTGATAATAACAATAGCAATAAAGTAAATGTAAAAAAGTGTTTTTGAATCCCAGTCTCGTGACCCAAAAATATACTAATTACACGTTGTGTGTCAAGTCGGAATCTGAGGTAAAGGCTCCAAGTCAAGGCCATGAGTTTTGGTCATTTTGAACGGTCCGAAATATCAGAGCAAGACAAAAACTTAACGGTAGTCAACGATAGACACCGCGCAAAAAAACATCTAAAGCAAAACACGATTTCCTTTCTGCTTCATTCAATACTGATGTTTTGAACAAAAATAGATAGCAATGAGAATTCGCATGATACGACGACGTAAAATAACCACAAACATTCATCATTTTTGAAAACAAAAATGTTTAACAATCAATTTGCAAGCCAGCGCAGCAAAAAAAAAGAAAAAACGGCTTGATCTCATCCTTCCTCAACAATTCAGTTTAGTAAAATATTTGGAAAATTCGTAACTGCACCGAATTTACCATTTCAAGTCTTAATATTAATAAGTCTTTACAACAGAATATTTCCCGTGCATTCAAATTTGGGGAAGGGAAAAATATTACACAAAATATAAAAATTTACACAAAATTACAACATTTAGAAAGGAACCGTAACACGTCAACCTTTCTTTATTCTTTCCACTCTAAAAAACACCAAGTCAAATTTTATATTTTGTATTTTTATAAAATGTCATTTGTTAAACTATTATCGTTATCACCAGAAAGAAAGAAATTTCTATATAAAATTTATAATGAAATGTATAATAATGCTCTGGTTAATCCTGATAGAGAAGGTAGAAAAGATTATTTTTTTTCATTAGTCAAAAAAAACAAGGAGCTTTCTGAAAATGAAAAAGAATATTGCAAGGAAAGATTTATTTATAACTTTGAATTAAATAATGCAGCATATAAATTGGGCAAACCAAAAGAATGTAACAAGTGTGAATTGACAAGATATTCTGATAGATTCTGTGAAAGTTGTATTGGTTTACAATTACAGAGTCTTTTCACCACTTGGACATCTGGAAATAACATAATTGATGATTTTATTCAACAATGTCAAATGAAATCATCTCTGCCAACTTATATTTTAGAATGGATACCTTTTGAGCAATTTGAAAAAGTAACAAAGTTGACTGAAGGTGGATTTAGTTCAATTTATACTGCTGCATGGACAAGAGGACGAATAATTGATTATGATGAAAATAAAAAGGAATTTAGTTATTTAGAAAGGCAAGTAGTAGTATTAAAAAGTTTAAATAATTCAAGTAATCCAGGAAAAAGCTTTTTTGATGAGGTTGGTAGTTGTTGTTTATAAAAATAATGTATTATATAATACTAATTGATTTTACATTTATTTTCAAGCAATGAATTATTGTAAAATTAAAGCACCACTGATTGTTGAGTGCTATGGTATAACTAAATTCCCAGATAATGGGAATTATGCAATTGTTTCAAATTATCTATCAGAAGGAAATTTAAGGGGTTATTTACAAAAAAATCATTTAAATTTAACATTAAAAGACAGAATTACAATCCTTAGATATTTATGTTATGCATTAGATGATATACATAAAAAAGATTTAATCCATTGTGATTTACATATTGGTAATATACTTGTGAAAGGAGGTAATTGTTATATTACAGATTTGGGGTTATGTGGACCAGTTGATGAAAAGTCATTAAATAAAGTCTATGGAATTGTATCATATGTTGCACCCGAGCTACTTGGAGGCAAAAAGAACACCAAAGAATCAGATATCTATAGTGTTGGGATGTTAATGTGGGAAATATTTGCAGGTTGTCCACCATTTGATAATAGAACTCACAATCATTGTTTGATTTTTGATATATGTGAAGGTTTACGACCACCAATATTATCTGAAATGCCTGATGATTATGTGCAAATGATGCAGAGATGTTGGGATGTGGATCCATCAAAAAGACCAACTAGTAGAGAGCTTTATGATTTTGCTGAAAACAAACTTGAAGAAATTATTAAAAATAATAATGGTAATCATACTACTAGTAGTGGTAGTAGTGCTTTGCAACAAGCACACAAATCACATCCAAATGCATATCATACAAGTAGAATATTAGATGAAGAGATTGCTAAATCTAAAAGCTTAAAAAGTAATGATAGTTTGTTAAATGATCTTGGTTTTAACCCTTTTCTCTAGAATGTTAACAAAAGGTGAATAAAATTTTTCATTATTAATCAATTGGAAATTACTATCTATTAATTGTTATTAACAATATTAATTAATGAATTAAATTTTAGTAACAATAGTAAAAGAAGAATTGATGAATTTAATCTCTACTATAAATTTATTCATTATAATTATTTATCTTTTTATTTTATCTTTATTTTATTTCTTAAAGCTAAATTATAATAATAAACTTTTTACAGTTTTTTTGATTCTTGTTAAATAGTGATATTGCAAGGTATCATTCCGGTTAATTAACAATCATGGCTTAACTTTTGGGCTACTCTTGTCAGTTAATTGCAATAATCCGGTGCTTATCAATTAAAATTAGCTTACAAATTTACTTTGGTTCCCTCTTTCTTTCATCCAGATGGATCTGTGAACATACTAGATAAAAGATGGCCCTTTTGCAATGCCATAAAGTTCCTTTTATTCACTTGTGATTGATTTATTTCAGTTGTTTACATTTATTGGCCGATTGCAAACTCGCTTTGGTTTACTTGCAAAGTAGCTTACTCAATAACCATTTACAATCACAATAATATTACCAGTATTCCAGATTAACCTTTGGACGATGCTTCATTTAACCAACGTTAATTAGTCCAAACCTTTGCTTACTCAGTAAAAACAAATTACGTACTAATCGTTGTTAACACTCACTAGTTAACCAACGTTAGTTCTAATCTTGCTTGTTTGCTCACTAAAGCAAATAAACGTGGATTTTTATCAAGGCACTAACTACACTTGTTGCTTTCATCAAACAAAGGAAATAAAGAAATGTTTTTATTTTTAAAAGTTAACAATTAATTTAATAAAAATCTTTATTATTTCCTCTGAGGAACCAAAGTCATGCTTTTTCAAACAAATACCAGAAGTTATCCTTAATAAAAATTTTCGTTGATCACTACAATAAGGTTAAGATAAAGATGGGATTATTATTGCAAAGTAACTTAATCAATCAAATATTGATATTATAAAACCTTCCATAATAAAAAGCCTTTGCATCATAATTTTAGCGTATAATTATGAAAATTAGTTGGCCCTGGAACATAAAGTACCGAATCCCAGTCGATGATTTTACCTGCCCGATCATGTATCACGTTATTAATACTAATTAATATAAGAAAGAAATGTTCGAGTTTAGTAGTAAATGAACTGAATTTGTATTCAGCAAAAGGAAAGCTTGGCTCCTTGGGAACAACTGATGAAACAAAGAGAGATTGGGATACTCAAAGAAAAATATAAGAAAAAGACCTTGGAATATACATTTATAAGTTTTTTTATGTTTTATTATTAGTCTTTAAAGTAATTTTACTTGCGTCATTTTTGACTTAATGGCAGTGAATTTGTCAAACAACATTGCCTTTAAATTGTTTATCCTCCTTTTCTTATTCACTTTAATTCTTCATTCTTGCCTCCTAGTTCTTTATCTTTGCCTTTTACTTCTTTGGTTGCCTTCAATTAGTCCTAAATTTCATATTCTATATTCATATTTTCTGATCCAATTGGCAGTTTTAAGCTTCTGAAAATGAAATTAAACTATTGTAAATGTGATTTTATATTCAGAAAGTATTTATTAAAATTAAACGATTGCCAATTTTTAAACACAGATCAAAGTTGGGGAAATAAAATTTATTTTGCTGATAGTAACGGACATTTTATCAATAGCTTACTGCGTATTAAAGAAAATGTAATTTATTAAATTTGGAAATTATGAAAAATCGAATTCTCCAGATTTGGTTTTGCTGGAAACTATTCCAATATTAAAAGTTATATAATTAAAAAAAAAAAAATAAGTGTAAAATTTCAGACACAAGCATAACTTCTTGTGGGTCCAACGACAATGTATTATCACTCTTAATATATATCTCGTCAATTATTGGGAATTTTACTAGAAAAATATGAACCAACTTTTAGAAATCTTACTGCAAGATTACACAAATCCAAAAGAATAGTCTTGTTTAGGAATATTAATGAATAAGATTGCCCTCTTTTAAAGTAGAGAAACCCAATATAATGGTTGGTGACATTAGAAATTTTGATGATTTTGCAGATAAATGCTCGCTTTAGAGCTCAAACAGAATGTTATTTGAGGAGAATTTTCTTGCCAACAACCCCTCATGGACAATTAATTGAAGCAGAGAAAATACACAAATTTTTTACCATGGTTTTTGAATGATTTTATTCAATGAAAGATTTCAATAATAATTCTCCTCTTCTCTAACAACATATATGTAAAAAGCCCAACATAAGATAATGTCTATCCATCTCCAAAAATAATCATCACATTCCAAATAACCATAATGACAAAGTAAAAGATGTGTATACACTGCAATAATTATTGATGTAGATAATGACGTTATTATCTCATAAAGCCTTTTCCCCTAAATAATTGTCAAATTGATTGATTAATTAATAAATATATATATATATCATATCATGAATATTTAATTGTTACCAAATGTTCTTCTTCGATATCAAATTCATCATTTTTTTCTTGCATTTGAACAGAATATAATAACTTTGAAATTATCACAGTTCGATAAATTAATGATACAAACATGTTTAATGAAAATGCCTTTTCAATTACTGAAACATATTTAAAATTAAAAATAAGTTCTGAAAATTTTTTCAATAATATGTGAAAATTTAAACTGTTGAAAAAAAAATCCAAAAAGCAAAATTAATTGATCAATCATCTTATGACTCTCTTTTTAAAAAAAAACAATAACAATAATATTATTAACTTACTTGTAAAATAGATTAATAAAGTCCATCAAATCAAAATCAAGGTATATTAAAAGCGGAAGTGGTTTTAGATCCTCGAATATTGGCATTGTTGAATCTGTTCGATATCCTCCTTTTAATTTTGTACCATCATCCTTCCAGTTAAGTGATAGCATGTATATACAATAAATAGTATAAGCAAACTATAATAGAAAAAAAAAAATCTTAAAGAATAATTCATAATTCGCATTTATAGTATATTAAAAAAAAAAATAGATTGCTTGTCTTACCAAAAGTGAAATATCAACGATACTTCCTTTATTGAAAATCAAACAAACGATTGAAATTGTAATGGCTAAAGTCAAAACAGAACCAATAAGAGTTGCAGATAATATATCCATTCCTGAACCATCATATATATAATATAGAAAATAAATTGATATTATGTTGGTAATTATCGATATTATCAAAAAATAAATCTAAATAAATATAAATATTCAAAATTATAAATTATTCAAAAGATTATATAGTAATTATTAAATTTTCAAAGGAAAAATATCAACACCTTATTATGTATCAAATCTTCATCCTCGAGCGTTTCTTTGACATAACGTCTAATTTCTAAAATAAGCATGGAAGTAGCAATTGCTTCTACCAATGTAAAAATCGGTGCAGAACATGACAATAAACCTTGATAAACATTTAAAACAAGTGGTAATTTAAATTTAGGTCCATTGTATTGACTATTTTGTTGTTCTTCTATTAAGATGTAAGTTAATCTCACTGAATGTATCATAAAGAAAGGAATCAAAACTGGTTGAGCCCAGATTAGGATTTGTGTCTAAATATAATAGTCAACAATAAAAAAGATTATATATAATCATTAAATACATTACTAGTTTATTCATTTCTATATCTTAATTAGTAAATAAATTCGTTCAATAATATATAGGTCCAACAAAGTAATAGTCCAAGAAAATTATAATTCAATCAACTCGTTCTCCCTTTCCTTGCTCTAACCGTCTACCTACTATTATTACATGCTATTAAACAATATTATTATTATGTAATAAAAATTTATTATTACATACCATAGCCCAGCCGAAACCATGTTTTTTCTGCCACATAATTTTAGCAAATCCCAAAACAATGTAATATAGAAATAATGCAAAGGACAATGCTAAACCAGTTGCTGGGCCACCAAGATCAAAGGATAAAGGTAAAAGTAATAAAAATAGTAAATGATTTGCATTGTTAAACATAGACAAGAAACTCATTTCTTTAATATTATATTTTAAAAAGAAACGAAGCAAAATATTTTACATAATAATAATAAATAACACGTATTGTTCCAAAAAACTACGATTTCATTGGCTGAACTTTGTGTAGATCAGTATTAGATTGTTTAAGAATAAAAATTTCATCGAATCAATTAATGCTCTATAACATCTACTTCTTCCATATCAATGTCAACTGCAGATGACATTTCACTTCCAACATCCTCTGAAATAATAGATCCAATTTCAGACCACGCATCTTCTGATGGATTGGGTGATAAAAAACGAGAATTGTCTGGAAGATCAAGAATTTGTCTTTGTAATAAATGTTGTTGATTTTGTTGCTGTTGCCGAATGATTTCGTCGTTTATGGTAGAAGAATTTGATCTTATATTATTATTATTATTATTATTATTAACACCGTCATCATCATCATCATCACTATTATACGCACTATCAACAGATGATTGCAGGTGATGACTACTAATACTTGATAAACCTTGCGAGAGAATTGATTGTACAGCTGTGTCAGGATAAAGGCTACTTTCATTATATAAAGAATGTTGTTCAACATCTTTTAATGGAATTTCATCATTGCTGTCATTGTCTAAAATAGTGTTAGTAGCAGAAGTGTTCTTTGTGTTTTTAGATAAATCAGAATCAGAGCTGGATTTTGAACTGATGGATTTTAAGCGTTGCTTCCTATTTTCAAGTTCTTGTTCTCTCTCTTTCAAAATTCGCTCCTCATTTTCTATTTCTTTACTTTTACGGTGTAATTCTTGTTCTAAAATATTAAGATATGATAAATTTTCTAAAAGTTGTTCTTCTTGTTCCTTTTAACGAGAAAAATACCATTAGGAATATTTTTTTGTTTAGAATTAATAAATAAAATAACATATATATATAATATTATCATTAATCAAAAAAACCCTCACTTTTGAATCATTTGTGTCATTTATACCCTTTTCACTTTTACTTTTTTCATCTTTGCTTTTTCTTTTTCTTCTCCTTCTAAGACCTATCCTTTCTTCTGTAGCGTTTCTACCAGATAAATCAGAATCAGAATCTGAATCTTTTTCACTAGAGGAATCCTTTGAATTGTTTCTGTTGCCTCCAGCTATGGAATAAACTGGAATTGGCTCGTTTAAAATTTCATTATAAACTGTATAAGCTACAAAGCCAACAACTGCAACGCTAACTACTATAGACGCAACAAAATAAGGATGCATACTTTTTTACTTTATAAAAAAGCTTTATTAAAAAATAAGAGCTATTTTATTTTTATTATATACATAATTACTATTTACTATTTAGATTGAGGGATCTTATAATAATCCCCCCAAAAATTCTATAACTCCTCATTTAGATAAATTTTTTTCCAATTGAAACAATAAATCAATCATGATCGACTTTACAGTTATATCTGGCGCGAAAAACGAAGATGCTCTATGTTATTTATTAGAAATAGATAATGAAGTGAAAATACTACTTGACTGTGGTTGGAGCGATGAATTTAATTTAGAAGATTTGAAGCATTTGAGAAGGTGTATAACTTTTTCCAACAAAAATATACCGGCTGGCTCTGAATGGCAAACAAACCATTGGCGATGAGCAGTAATTATTTATAATGATTAGGCAAGACTTTGTTTACAAAAAGGTTGAAATTTATTAATGCTGTTCATTTGTTCATGCTTATGCTACATTAAAAATTTTTATAAATAAGAGTTGCTAGACAAGTTGATGCCTTGCTGCTTTCTCATCCTGATCTGCCTCATCTAGGTGCCTATCCATATGCATTTGGCTACTTTGGTCTTCATTGTCCCGTTTATGCAACGGTTCCTGTCGTTAATATGGGTAGAATGTGCATGCATGATATTTATCAATCAAAAGTTAACGAAACAGAGTTTGATACTTTTGCATTGGATAATATTGATTCAGCTTTTGAGAGAATTAATGTTTTAAAATATTCTCAACCAATGATTTTAGGAGGCAAGTAAACAATCAAATTCCCATTTTTTAAATTGATACAACTCGTTACCATTTCATAACATTTGATTACATTTGACAGGCAAATGTAAGGGTATAACAATTACTGCCTATTCTGCTGGACATACTATTGGCGGAACAATCTGGAAGATTAAAAAAGATACTGAAGAGATTGTGTATGCAGTTGACTATAATCACAAGAAAGAAAGGTTGTTAAATAATATATATATATATACATACTAGAATAATATCATTATAATTTTTATTGAAAGATATAAAAAATATCTCATAAAATATAGACATCTAGATGGAACTGTTTTGCATAGCAATGGTGTTGTTTTAGACGCATTAAGTCGTCCTTCTTTAATGATAACCGATGCTTACAATTCACTTATAATCCATCCACCAAGGAAATCGCGTGATACTGCATTATTTGGTACTGAGGATTTTCTTTTTTTTTTTAACAAAACCAATTAATATTATTAAAACTTTTTTATTAATACAATAAATAAATAATAATTTATATTTAAGAAACAATAATGAGCACATTACAAAATAAAGGATCAGTATTATTACCAACTGATTCATCAGCACGCGTATTGGAGTTGGCTTATCTTTTAGATCAACATTGGGCTTTTCATCAGTTGTCATATCCACTTATCTTGTTAACTCATCAAAGTTACCGTACAATCCAGTACACTAAAAGTATGCTAGAATGGATGGGTGATGCTATCAAAAGACATTTTGACACAAAAAGAGAAAACCCTTTTGAATTTAGGTATTAACTTGGCTTATTTATATAAAAAAATTACATAATGGAAATTATAAAAAAGCTTCTTTTTTTTTTTTAAAAACAATTCATGTAGGTATCTAAAATTATGTCATAGATATAAAGATCTTGCAAAATATCCGGGACCAAAAGTGGTACTTGCAAGTAATGTTAGTTTAGAAACAGGGTTTTCCCGTGAATTTTTATTCGAAATATCAAAATCAGATATAAATGCTCTTATTCTGACTGATCGTGGACCACCAAATTCTTTGGCAAGAAAGTTATATCATGAATGGGATCGTAAAAGTCAAACAAGTCAAGGAGTTGTCAAACCAGCAGCTGCTTTGGATTTAACTATTAACCTGATGGTAAATTTAATTTATTATTTATTGTCCAATGGACTGTTTTAAAATTTTTGTATAATGTATCGTTTATATAATTTATTAAATAATCACACATGAAAACATATATATCTATTTATTTATTATTAAGATTAATAAAAAAGTTCCTTTAGAAGGTGCTGAGCTTTTAGAATATAAAGCAGAACAACGCAAGAAGCAGGAAAGAGAGGCAGCACAGGCAGCGCTTATAGCCAAATCTTTGTCAATAATTGAAGAAGATGAGACAGATGATGAAGAGTCGGAAGCAGGAGATACTGACATGGAGGAATTATTAGCAAAACAATTTGACCTTTATGTGCGCGATGCAACAAAATATGGAGGTTTTTTTAAACAAACACAAAGTTATTTGATGTATCCATTTGTTGAAAAAAGGAAAAGATATGATGACTATGGTGAGATTATTCCATCTGATATGTTTAAAAGAGTTGGTGGATCAATTGGTACCGAGGGAATTGGTATTGAGCCAATTGGTGATAGAGATGATATGGGTGGTGGGGATAAAGAGGAGGTAGTAATATATGTTATATATATATATATATTTTTTTTTAGTCTCACAAAAGCAATTTTAAACTTTAATTAATATTATATAATTATCTATTGTCGTGCAAGTTTGATAAGGACAATAATAATTCTTCTTTGGATTCCAATGTTCCAACCAAATATGTATTGTATGATGAGGATGTTACTTTCAAATGTCAAATACGATTTATAGATTTGGAGGGAACTAATGATGGAAGGTCATTGAAAACCATAGTACCACAAGTACAACCTAGAAAATTGGTAACAAATATATTTTGTTTAATTCCTTGTTCTATTTTACATAAATAGTTATGATTACTAGTATAATAAATTTATATGTATACATACATACATTTATAGATTGTTGTACATGCATCACAAGAAGCCACGAAAGATTTTGCTCAAAGCTGTTTAGCTCTGGAATCAATGACCAAAGACATTTATACTCCAGATGTTGGAGAAACTTTGAATGTTTCGGCTGCAATAAATTTTTATCAAGTCAAATTGACTGATTCATTAATCAGTTCATTGAATTTTTCAAAGGTAAAATAAATCCATATATAATTAGTTATAAAATTTTTCCCGGTAAACTTTTAATAAAATATTAATATTATTTATATTATTCATTAGCTTGAGGATTATGATATAGCATTCATAACAGGAAAAATTTCATTTCCACAAGACTATTCCCTCCCTATATTAGATGCTATACCAATAGAAGAAAACACTAGTAATAATAATCCCATATTTGTAGGTGAGGTGAAATTATCAGAATTAAAACGTTTATTACAATCTGAAGGTATCACAGCAGAATTTAAAGGTGAAGGTGTGTTAGTTTGTAATGAAAAAGTTGCCATTAAAAAGGTCAGAATTAATAATTATCTATGTAAATAGATAATGGTTTCTTTTTTTTTTAAAAAAAATCCCTTTATTAAGTGCTCAATTTTTTTTATGTTGAATTGATTATATAGACTTCAAAGGGTCAATTAATTCTTGAAGGTTCATTATCAGAAGATTATTATAAAATTAGAACCATAATATATGCACAACATGCTTTATTATAAAAACATATATTTTACGCTGATACAAAATTTTGAATATAAAATATACTCTCAATCAAACGGCAAGGAAGATCCACGACCTACATCTATACCAGATGAATACATTGATATCATAATAAAATACCAGAATATCAAAAAAAATAAAAATAAAAAAAATAATTCAATATTTTGTTGAAATTCTACTTGTGAATTGGGTTATATGTAAAATCGTGTTTATGTACCTTTGTACAATATTACTTTTTTTCCCTTTAAAAAAAAACAGATATAGAAGTATGTAAATTATCATTTGCTTTTAATAATTTATTTTTCCAATGCTATTAAAATTATAAATTTAAATGTTCTGATGCTTATTATTAATATAATCCATTATACTTTTAAAATCATCTTTGGATATAATAACATTATCCTCAACAGTATTTATTTTGATTTTAGACCAATCCAAGCCATTTTTTTGATTGTTAGTTATAGCATTAGTCGAAGATTCACCAATCAAATCATCTTCAATCAATTTTTTATTATTGACATTTTTCTTATACTTCTTATATCTGTCTGGTTCAACTATGTTTAAATAATGTATCTTATAGCATAATTGATCATCTTTTTTTAAAAATCCATATTCATTATTTACATCTTTAAGTCTAATTTTATCAACAGTATAATCAGTTAACCTTCTGAACTCATTATCAGTGTTAGTACAGCCAGGTATAACACATGGACCACGATTTTTTGGAGGCATCTTTGATTTTAATGAGTTTGTTCAATTTGGTTTTAATATTAAGGAGAGTATTTGTAGATTTTCATTAGTAAATGTGGATTTTACCTAATTAATATCAAGTAAAATTTGACCCAAAAAACTCGACTATTACTATCGATTTGGATTGGTGTTGGAAATTTGTCCAATTGAACAAATACCCTTGGATGAGAAAGGATCTGTGTCGCATGGAGCTTATAACCACTATTTCTGTCACGTGATTTTCAAAGATCAGAAGATCGAACTTTTCAAAAAATGAATACTTGTGACGGAGAGATTTTTTCAAAAATATTGATTGATTGTTGAGTTCTGCTCCATTTTAGTGTGTACATGGATTTATTAGATTTCAGTATGCTTGGTATAAAGCACATTCGATGTTAGTTGCATCGATGAAGATGTAAATTGGATTTTAATAGATTCTTCAAAAAATCACAAAAATACATGTAATTAAAAGTGGCTATACTTTATTAATTAATTAACTAAAATTTTACAATAAAAATGAAAATTTTTACAGAAAATGGTATGTATATACCAGATGGTTGTTACGTTCTTATTAATAAAATTTCTCACCCGATAAAATCGCACGCAGAGTTAAAATTAATATTAAGCGTAAACACACACCTTTCCGCTGACACCATATTATCATGACAGATGAGAAAAGTCCTGCAGGCTCGGCTTTATGGATTTTTTCCATTTTCAATTTTTTTAATATTTAAATTGTTTTTTTTCCATTTCAATTACTTTCTCGCACCTTATTTCATGTATAAATATTTTGTGATAAGCTTGAACTCCATTTTCTTTAGGATCATGTGATTCAAAAACAAACATTAATTTTGTGATCGTCATCATGTGATAGATAGGTATATACATCTTTTTTTTTTTTAAATCATGCGAAATAGAGAATTTCAGGTTGGATTAACCGACCATTCTAAGAAGATTGAAATTGATTTGTCAAAGGAAATTTTGAATTTTCATAAAAGAGAACGAAATGGTACATAATTATCAGAAAAAGATTGATGAACTTTTGAAAAAAGCCCGTTCACAAGGTATATTAAATAGTTTTAAAATAATTTATAAACGAGATTTAGATTTGGTGCTTTAAAAGTTTGATTTAGATAAATTGTTGTTAAAACAAATAGATTCAAGCAATATTGTTAAAACAAGTATTGCTACTGGTAAATTGTCACCAGAAAAATCACAACAACTGTTAGAAGATGCGTGGTCCAGTAATTCAAAAGTTGGTGTTGGTAAGAAAAGGTATTTTAATAACACTTCTGAGGGAATTAGAAATAATAATAAAAATATTTCTAACATCTGAACATATTTATTTATCAGGAAACGGATATAATTTAGTTGTCAATTCAAGAAAAAGAAAGAGTACAAAAATCAGCAAAATACATAAAATTTTAAAACCATCACGTATTGTAAGTGGGATTTTATTATAATTTATTGATTTGAACGATCTAAATTGACCTAAATAAAAATATATTATAAACACGTAGAATAAAAAAAGAATACTATTTCCCAAAGGAAGCAATACATCACCTAAATCACCAGAATATTATTCGTCTTCTTCAGATTCAAGTTCGGACTCTAGTCCACTCAAAAAATTTAACATCACACCGATTACTCATTATTTTCCACATAAACCAGTGAACAACAATCAATCTCACTTTTATCAATATAATAATCACCGTGAATCTGATAATAATTATAATTATAACGACAATCACAGTGACCTTGATGTAAATGCGAGTAATAATAGCATTAGTACGAGAGCTTTAAATACTAGAAAAAAATTGAGGAGTCGAGAATTCACACCTGAAAAAATTTCAAGGAACCAAGAAGAAACACCTACAAATGCAAATATACTAGAAAATTATTTTCATTCTGAAGGTAAACATCAAAAGGCGAATAGATCAATTAGAACCTTCACTGAAGATAATATAGATGATGCTTCTCCAGATACTAAAAGTATTTTAACATTAGCGAAAAATTGCAATTCGGATGATGGATTTAATTTACTATTACAAAATTATCAAATGGAAAATGTAAGTTTTTGATTTTTAAAAAAATTTATTTATTTTTTTAATGATTTAATTTCTAATAATAATAAATAATAATAACAATTATTTATTACTATTTTATTTTGCAGCCATTTCTTTAAATTTTTTATTTTTCCAACAGATAAAAATTCTTTTATTTAAAATCAATTTTCTCATTAAATGTTAAGAAGAATTTTGATTTTTATAAATGCACACAAATAAAATGCTATTTCAGTCATTATTAATTTAACCATAAAGATGATAAATCACTGGTTGATTTATTTAATATGTTCTGTTGATCACTTGACCCTGGCTTCTAAGACTCAAACTTTAGAAGATTTAAAAATAATCCAACTGGTCTTAGAACTAACATGCAAATAGTCATAAACATGAACTTGCCACGATTGCTGTTAAATCAGATTGCAGTGAGTCTGGCCACATGAACATTTAGAAAAATGTAAACTTTGATGATTATCATGATTGCCCATTCAATAAAGGAAACATCCACATCCACTGATTCAATAATAAATCATATGGCAACTATAATAAATACAGAAAATGTCTTAGCAATAAATACTAATAATTTTAGTATACGTCAAATTGGAGTATTGGGATCCTAATAGGATTATTTCAGAGCTTGGAAAGCAAATGGAAGTTACCTAAATTCATCCAATTCTTTGGCAAAGCATACATCATAAAAGGTTCAAAAACACAAATTTGATTGAAAACAGTGATAATCATTTAAAAGGTAAAATTCAAAACCAAATATAATATTAGCTCCAATGGATCTCCTTGGGCAATAAAATTAATTGTTAATGACAATAATATTAAAATAAAAATATCGCCAACGTTAACATGTGAGCTTGAATAAACATGTTTACAAAAATATTTAATAATTTATACAAATTTGTTTGAAAAATATCCAATTTTAAATTATTTAATTGATCTGAATGAAATATTAATATGCGGCCACTCCTATCATATTAGTTGCCTAGATATTTATTGTAAAAATTATTATCCAATTAAGAAAAATGAATTAGCCAGTTCTTATAATGAAAGATTATTGAGGTTTCGTAAAAAAATAACACGATTTAAATGCGAAACAGATTAAAACAAGGATGAGGTACTTTCATAGGCGTGTAAATGGCTTGCAGTTTATAAAATCGGGGGAAAAATAATTGTATTTTCTCTTGCTCAAATCTTTTCCTCTCTCTACTTTGGATATCATTAGATTGGCTTTTTGCAGTTTAATCTCGCATGGTCATAATATTGTTACTAATTGAAATTTTCATTGTATATAATTAACAAATACATTCTCCGGTTAAATATTTGCACCATGGACGTTTTAAAAGGCTCCGCTAATTTTTCGTACAAATAGTGAATAAAGCAATAAAATTACTACTCATGGTACCAATACGCTCACAACCTCATTGGCTCCTTCTATTTTCGATTAAATATTCTATATAAACGGCTTTTTCCAAAAATAAATGTTTCAAACAACTACATTGGATAAAAATCTAAAGAATAACGATGTAATAATAATAAATAAATTAGAATTGTTATAATGTATATAATTATTTTGGGTATTCCGAGTTTGATGGTTTATTTTAATAAAGCAGGATTATGTGGATGCATTAATAGGATTGAATATGGGTTTATGACCTTTTAATTTATTAGATCCTTATTTTAATTTAATAATCATTAGAATATTTCTTCGGTCATATAAAAAAAACATCTTTTCTAAACGACCAAAGCTTTGCAATGCTTTCCTATTCATTGTAATTTTTTATTTCCCGTGCAGAATTGCAGACTCAGGAAAATAAAATTTTCAAGGAAACCATGATGATAAAACCATAACGGTTATAGATCTTTAGACTTTCTACAGTGGCAGGCATTTATTATTATCAGATAAAATAATTGATATAATTTAATGTAATTTATTTATAAATAATTAAACATATATGAAAATAAGAAATAAAAATAATAAAAATAATAAAAAATAATAAATTAATACAAGCCCAAATAGAAATCACTTTGTATATTTTTTATTGCCAATAATTTTTTTAATCCGCAATTTTTTATCCATTCAGTTTTTATTATTATTGTTTAACAGTTTATGGAGTAGGAATATGATGTAATTTAATTGTTGATCTCTGTTGTGATGTTGATCAACGAAATTATTTTGATTTTGATAAACAAAAGAATTATTCGGATGATTAATTCTCATCATCATAGCATTAGTCGCATTAAATGAATTCTGGTCAGCGAGGTTATTGATTATACCTGTTGGAATAGCAGTGTCCTGGTCAGCAAGCCCATTGTTATTGTTAATAATGCTAGTTGAGCCATCAAAAGTGTTATCTTTAACGAAATCATTGTTACTGGCAATATCAGTTGAGGTAAGAGGGTTTTGGTCAACGAAATTATTTTGATTAACGAAGTTATCATCTCCAGAATTTTCATTAACGAAATTGTCATGAACTAAGTTAAAATGAAAGTGATTGTTGTCGCCACCGTTTTGATAAGCGAAGATGTTATGGTCTCCAGGAGTTTGAAAGATGGAGTTACTATGAAATAAGTTTTGTTGAACGTTTTGATAATCGAAATCATTGTCTCCATGGGTTTGAGGAGCGTGGAATGAACTTGTTTGTCCGTCAAAAAAAAGAGGAGAATTTAGATTAACAAGATTTTGATTATTATTATTTCCATACATTCCTAATATATAATCTAATGTATTTATCAAATTGGTTTTATTTATAAATGTTTTTATTATAATAATTATTTGTTTTAGTTAATTTTTTAAAAAAAAATTTTTTTTTGATTCAAACTTTTAAAAAATCGATTAAAAAAAATCGATATATAATTTTAAATGTTTATAAAAAAAAAATTTCGATATTTATATGTTTATAAAATCTAATGTATTTGTCAAATTGGTTTTGTTTTTATTATTATAATTATTTGTTTAGTTAATTTTTAAAAAAATTTTTTTTTTGATTCAAACTTTTCAAATTTTTAAAAAATCATTAAAAAATCAAAAAAGAAATCCATATTTATATAGTTTTTTTTTAAAAAAATTATTATCATTAGTTTTTTTTTTAAAAAAATTATTATCATTATAGTTTTTTTTTTAAAAAAATTATTATCATTATAATTTTTTTAAAAAAAATTTTTTTTTTATATAAACATATAAAACTGTTTAAAAAAAATATTCCGTACACAACCGTACAACAAATAATATGAAATACATTTGAAACTTTAAAAACAAAAAAAGTAATTTGATGGACTTTTAAAAAAAATATCATTCCAGATTATTTTTGACCGTTTTGTACAACCAAATAATATACTTTTCCTTATGGTTAAAATTCTGATGGTTTTAGGCAAATCAAAAAATATTACAACTTATGGAAAAACGGTGAGACAAAAATAAAGAACTTTCCACGTCACACCTATTAAAAAGATAGTGAGAAAAAGCGTTTTCCATATCAAAAAAAAAAACTGGACTTTAAAAGATTAAAATGGAAATTTCATTTGATTGTTTGACAGCAAGCCCATCATCACACGCTTTATCTTGAATTACACCCACTTTTTAATTTCAATCAATTGATTGTGCAAAAAACAATTATTCTGTTATCTTCTCATTCCTTTATCTTGCCGATTCCACCATACTCCAATTTCATATTTTATACAATTAATAATGATAATGATAATGTGTGTTAACAGATATAAACTCAAACTAAATAATTATTTTATATGACTTCCTTTTTGTTTTTATTGGACAAAAATTATGTTGATACTTTTCCCGATATCTCCTGATATAAAATTCTATGTACTTTTTGTTGTGTCCATCAATTCCATGTGCATGCTCTCGCAATACGAGTAGTAACTGAATTTATTTAAAAAATCAATCAAATATTAATATTACATACAATACAATTTAGTAAATTTAAATCCGTCACATTTAGTCAGACATGTTTGTTGATCTTGCTTGAGGTTCTTCATATATATATATATATATATACCTTATTATAAAAAATACAACCTCTAAAGTTCAATATAAAAAAAAACTTTTTTTAATAAGATTAATTACTATCATCAAGCAAGGTACAATGTTGATTCAGTTACTACAATCTAAAAGTTTCACCGCATATACACTCCCTGGACAAAAGTTTCGGTCACTACAAAACAAATAATTACGCAAAAACATACATAATAAAACACAAATAAATTTCATCGAATTGTGACTAAAGTTCTCAAGAATATGTGTGTAAAATTTCAAATTTTTGTAATGTTTGGGAGAATAACAGTTAAAAAAATAAAAAGTTTGACCAAAAATAATTTTTGGAAATGATCTCTAAAATTTTGATTTTATTTGCAAATATTTATACCACTTCTCAAAAAAAAAAAAATGCACATAATAACCACACCCGAAATTTTACTTATTTGTATGCAAGTCAACACTTTGTTGGCCGCCATTATTGGATATAACAGCTTCTATTCTTCTTGGCATACTTTCTATCAAATTCATATAAATATTTCTAGGAATTTGATTCCATTCTTCATGTAAAGCGGTCTCAAGTTCAACATTATTTTTAAATTTATTTGGACGTTTCCGAATACGAATTTCTAATTGATTCCACAGATGCTCTATTGGATTCAAATCAGGAGATTGACTTGGCCAATTTTTCAAAATTTTTTTACTTTTTTGTTTCAATCCAATTTTTGATGATTTTTGTATAAAAAACAAATGACGTAATTTTTCAGAATCTAATCTTTCATGTGTCACGATTTCAGGTGTGGTTATTATGTAAGTTTCTGAGACACTGTTTTTTTTTTTTGGCAAACTACAGTTTTTCAGAAGATTTTTGGTCGAACTTTTTATTTTTTTAACTGTTATTCTCCCAAACATTACAAAAATTTGAAATTTTGCATACATAATCTTGCAAACTTTGGTCATAATTTGATGAAATTTATTTGTGTTTTATTATGTACGTTTTGCGTAATTAATTGTTTTGTAGTGACCGAAACTTTTGTCCAGGGAGTGTACCTATTGGAATATTTGTTTGATGGTTGTGAACACAGAATAGAAGATGAATGTAATGGTAATGTTTGTCGTTGTTGTGATGAATGTGGTTATTATTGAGAATGTGAATGTGACGATGGTACTAAAGTTCTCAAAACAGCTTTTTAAATTTTCTCTAGCATATAATTGCCTTTCTATTTTATTAAAATCAATAAACAAATAACAAATGATTTTCTCAGCAAATCAATTATTGAAAATGGTAGGCGATATTCGATGGATCAAGTTTTAAAAGAATAAAATCATCACGTTCCTCAATCCACGCTCTTTGGAATGTATCGTTGGTATGTGAACCCAGATGTCATGGGTACTAATCAAAAAAGAAAAAAGAAAAAAGAAATTGACAAAGTTCAATTTAACAGCAAAAGTCGTATTAGAAATTATCCTCAAACGCTGAAAATCATGATGTTTTGTAATGATAGTATTGGAGAAATAATTTAATTATTTTTCATCTCTTTATTAAATTAAATGTACTGTATAAAACAACCTTGCAATGTTTATTTTTATTACATTGAGATGGTTAGGTTGTTAACCAGATCTATGAAATCTATATATGAAATTGTTATCATCATCAAAATTAAAGAATCATTAGATTTTTTTTAAAAAAAAGATTTAACTAGTTTATTAATTTATTATCAAAAGTATGGATTAATAAATTGATTGTCATAAAAAAAAACAAATTTGCATTAAAATTTATTAAATTCAATGCACTAGAAGTTTGGGGTGTTGCGTCGTAACTTGGACTTGAGCTTGGATTTGAACTTAGACTTGAACTTGAACTTGAATCAGGAACTGTCTGAGTAGCAATGGGATTCTCGGTTGAATTTGATAGCGCAGATGGCTTGTATGGGTTAGGATATTGTTTAGTTGCATATCTAAAGATTATTATGATTATATTTAATATTATATTATTGACTTCAATTGATAATTTAAAATTTATTAAAAATTCATACCCTAAAGTTTCCAAAATGGACAAGGTTTGAGGACCAATTGCACCCGCATTAAGGTTTCCACCTATAGCAATGGAGTCATTAAGCGTTCTTCCAGATTCTTGAAGAAATGTCATCAAAAATTCAGATGTATTTGTATACGTTTTATAATCAACGTGGCTTATACTTGAAGCATGTTGAAAAGGTTTTAAAGAAGTTTCCAATATAACGCTATCCTTGACTGAACTCTTATCGTGTGGTAAAAATCCCAAAGTTTTTTCTTTGGTAACAACATCAAGCATTTTTTGGCCAATTTTAAATTGTGGAGTTGTTGAAAAGGCTTTAATAAATGCGTCGAGATTAGCAAAACTGGTTGTATCACCACTACCTGTGAATAATTGATTGATTTGCGCCGTGGTATTGGATAATAATTTGCCGTCAGATAAGAATACTATGTATTTATCAAATGCCATCTCTATGAAACCTTTGAATTTTATTGGTGATTTAGTATCAACTCCATCGGACGTATATTTTAGACCAACTATTTCAGGTGTGATTATCTTCGGTACCGGATGGATGTAATCATCTAGACTCGAAATAAATCCCAACCCGTGTAAAAGTTCATGCAAAACCAATTCTTGAAAACCAATTTGATCTTTACGGATTGGCGGGTCACCTTCAAACCAAAAAGGTGATTTTGAATTAAATTGAGCTACAATATCAGCCGATGAAAATTCTGGATGCGAATCAAATTGAAATTGTTTAACCAATGCTTGAGGATATAATCTTTCAATACCATCGTTGTCTTTTAACGGCATAAATCTAAAAGGACCTGCTGCGCCTACATATATATAAATAAATATAAAAAAGGCAGAGGTTAATATATTTTCTAGATCATTGTAGCCTGGAAGATTATCAAATACAGGTTACGTATATGTATGCCTACCAATTAAATCTGCAATTGGGCCATCAAAGATTGTAAAGGTAGCGTTTATTATAATTGGAGTGTTTAATGATAATGCAGAAGTGAGAATTACACCAGAATTTTCGAATGCGAATTTTGCTTTATCACACTGCTTATTATCGGGTAATTGGCACTCGAAATTAATTATAAAATTATTTTTAGAATTTATAATCTGAGAATCAAATTTGGAATTTCGTGTTGGTGATTTGACATAAGGGCATTCGACGGCTACTTTTATTTCGGGACGAAATAGATCAGGGTTTTCGTAACAAACACCGGAAACATTTATTATAAATTCAAATATAATGAAGGAAAAGAATAAAGAATTAAAGGATTTTTTCATGATTATTATTATTAATGTGTCTGATATGTGTGGTAGGGGAAGGATGAATCAACGAGAAAATGATGAATTTAACGAAAGGAAATGAATAATTAATGAAAAATTATTTGTTAAAGAAATTTATATTTTTACACCGTTTATATATATTTAGAAAAGCGCGAAATATATATATATATAAAAATAATACATTATGTTTCAATTAGGGTTTAACTAATAATATCGATAATATTTAATTTAATGGCTTTTGTTGTTCATTTTAGGATTTAAGTGAAAAAATTAAAAAAATATGCGATAATTTTATTAAATATTGCACCAATTTCCATAATAATCATCTTGAAATAAAAATTTATTTCATTTTTATTGTTATATTATTTTGTATTTTATGAGTACACATATACAATTTTAACTATTGTTAATAATTTTTACTTTATTCTGGTGCAAAAAACTATATTTTAATAATGTAATAATGATAATCTAGTAGTTTTCATTGGAAGGTTCAGATGCATTTGTAATTTATGTCATCAAATTAGGAGGTCTGATAACAGGTTGATCCTGAATTGTTGATAAAAGAAGGAGGCAACTATTGAAAAATATTTGTAATAGGATTTGACGACGAGTCACAAGACTTTTCACCAGTATTATTATTCCAAACAGTAATTTTTGGATCAAGTCCTTTGATTGCTTGAGCATTTTCTCTAGCTAAATCTTTATATGCACCATGTTTAATCATTAAATATTCCATTGTTAGATCACCGGTATCGCCAAATGCTTTCGTCAAATTCTTTATACCTTCAGCTTGAGCATTAAATAATGGCAGGACGCCTTCAGCTTCCTTTTTCTTCCTGTACAATTGAGCTTCAGCTTCTTGTTGTGCTGTGTAAAATTTTGATTCGGCTATAGATTTTGAAGCTTCATATTCAGCGGTAGCTTTTGACGCATATAGCACACGGAGCCTTTCAGTTTCTGATAATAATCTAAGTTCTTCAACCCCTTTTTGAAGTTCGTATTCCCAGATTTTAGCAGCTTGTGTGGCTTCAATTGCTGCTATTTTTGTATTTTTATCGTATTCAGATTTCTTTGTGGAAAGAGTAGCATTAGCTTCAGCAATTATTGCATTAGATTCATTTTCTACAAGAACTGTTTCTGCTTCAATTTTTGAAGTTAGTTGTCGCTTTTAAAAAAAACCATGATTTTTTTATTAGAAAAGAAATGCCAAAATTACAATTCATTAAATATGGTAAATATACTGACAGTCAAGCCCTCTCGCTCTTTAACACCAACATCTCCACGATATTTTGCTTCTGATACGTCAACTGTTGCTTGTTGAACAGCTCCTTCGTGTGTTTTCATTCGATATGGGTACAACACATAAATATACCGTAAATATAATCCTTTGAGAAAAAAGTTTCAAATCTATTTGATTAAATTAGGATTACCAAATATGCAAAATATTCAGATCCTTGAATATCTTGTAATTGTTTTATATTGGAATTATAAACAAACAAACCAAATTGATCCAATTCAGCTTGTACATTTTTAATAACCTTTTCTTTAAAACGTCTTCTTTCCCTAAACATTTCTTCCATGGTCATACCAGCTGCTATAACACGCTAAGTTAATATAAAGAAAACATTCATCGGTTTAATTGGCTTGTTACTTATTTGATCATTTGCACCTTCAAATGTTTATTCCTCTAATTTCCTATTTCATTACTTACTGTTTCACCTTCAATAATACCTCTAACCAAATCCTTTACGTATTCAGAGTTTTTATTATCAGCAAATAACAATTTAGCATAATAATATAATGCCACAGGTTCATCCTTTGGGCCAATGGTAAACACAGCTGGTAAATTGAATTCCAATCTTTCAGCAGACATGGCTTGCAACTGCAATGTATAATTGACTGGAGTGATATCAAAGAATCTTGAATGTTGTCCGGGTAATACCCATCCTTTTTTTGTTATTTCTATATCTTTGATGAATGCGCCAGTTTTTATTAAATATTGATTTGGGTTACTGGAAAGAAAGAGTGTGTGTTCTGCGTATGTAAAAACAGTGATAACTTGTATTTAAATAATAATTTATATTTATATAGATATTTATTATTTACCTAATTTTATACATTTTTTAATAAAATTTACATTTGAATGATTTATAATAAAAGTTTTCAATTCTTAGTTAACAAACTAATTACATATATGTAAAGAGATTATCGTGAAATATTAGATTAGTATTAATTTAGTTAACTTAATTTGGAGGAAAATTTTCCAAAGGTTCACTAAGAAAAATATAAATTAAATTATTATTATTATTATTATTATTATTATTATTATTATTATCATTATCATTATTATAATGTAATGAAATTTAAAATAAATAAATAAGTTTACTTACTCTCTTAATTCCCAAACATCTAAAGAATTTTTTTGTTTGTCGTATTGTTCTTTTCTCATCTTTTCTCTTTCTACTATCATTTTCTAAATAAAAATGGTTTTATTTAGATTTTAGATCTCCTTCTTCCCCTCCTTTTTCAATTACCTTTCTAATTTCCAATGACTTTGTCTTTAGTTTTATACACCATTTAAGATTTTCATATTTCATGCTACAATCTTTTCTCTTGCCATGTCTATAATAATTTTTTGTTTGACCTGAAATGGCTGTTGTAATATATTACAATATATATAAATATATGTTAAATATATGTATAATTTTTATCCCCCTCTTCACTTACAATTACACATAATGAATGCATCAAATTCTTGAATAAAATTGCAATTATATTTATTTTCATCATCTTCCATGATAGTATATAGTAAAAAATTTATAACGATTAAAAAATTACATCTTTAGATAATCTAAATTCGTGTAACTATAAATACCATGAATCTATTGTATTTTGTAATTGAGACATCTTCTTGCAGTTGACTATCCATATTCCCCAATGGAAAGTAAACCGCAAAATTTCATAATATCCAGTTTTTCGTTAAATTTCTTAATTAGACATAATAATGTGCCGTTGGATTAAAGCATTTTTTTTGGACAACAATTTTATTCCTTTCAGCTGTATTGTTCTTCGGGGTAGATTTTTAAGTCTTCTCTTTAGCCAATTGATAAAATTTTTATGTAAAGTTTGGCTTGAAATTTTCCACATAAAACTTACATTATCAATGTAATATTGCATAATATCACAGTATTGTAATAATTGTGTAAACCTTAGACAGGGCCTAACATAATTATTACATGCCTGAAAACTTTCTGATGACCATTCATTCCTTAAAAATTATATTATTAAACCTAACATATCAAGATTAGGTCTAATAGTATTATCCATCTATCCTTTTATATTTCTATCCAACAAAACCACACTCTGTAATCCCTAAGACAGCTTCTAAACTTTTGTTGAATTTATAGTTCTATCATAAAAAAAGAACCCAAACACGATCAATTCCTAAAATTCACAACACGGTCTAGACATTGTGGATTTTTAGCAACATCATCTTCTTTGACCTTATTTTTTAAATAGGGAAGCTTGGAATTATTCTTAATAATCACATATTTTCATGAAACACAAACTAGACTTCAACAAACACTTGGAATGCTAAAGTACCAGCACCAATGATTTCTTGTCCTTGACAAGAAATCTTGGACAAGCCTTCATTTTTTCCAATAATGACTTTCTCTTTATCAATTACTTGTTTTCTTAACTTGCTTACCTACTACCTCTGTATCATTAGGAACGGGATTAGGAGTTTGAGCCTTACTAATTAATTCATTAATTCATTGATGCTTGGAATAAAACAACAAATCACACTTATTGGTGGTGTTCTAATTTTATATGACAAGCTACTATATAAAGTAATCCTGGGTATATACTCGTAAATTTTCATTCCACGGTACAGTGCCAATTATGCAAGTAGCCAATCACCTAGAAGAGGAGACTGGCTTGATTACTGTGATAGAGGAAGGAAGGATTGAACCGATGAAAAGAAGTGATTTTAGGATTCTTTTTGTTTTTTATCTGGATTAATTAATTTTTAATTTTTGTATTAAGCACAATTTAATATCTTGGTTATTATTATACAAACCTACATTTGGCGAAAAGAGATGGTGATAATTTCGAAAAAAAAAAAAAAGAACTCAAAATAATGCCGTCAGAAATGATTACTTTGGAAATATGCCGAGGAAAGTATAGTAAAAGGTGGTGTCTCAACTTCATCAAGAAAAGTTATCCAGACAAATTCTTGATATATTATCTTTTGGAAGATCATCTTCAATTAATCATATATTCATAAAACGTCGGTTTATTGCTTTAGTTATGATAACATTTTTTATCAATTTGTTGTTGTTTTTATTACTTTAGCAATAAGGTTCTTTTTGAAGATAAAAATAAAAGATTGGAAACTACATAGATAGGTTACCCCTCAAATTTTACTAATGAGTTTACCCAAAAATAGGCAGGGACATTAAAACTTTTTTTGCACCATATTAATTAAATTTCTCTTCTTGCAAAAAGTTGTAAATATCCAAAGAATTTCCTGACATTGATGGAATCCTGGAAAAAGTTAACCATGATCATTAAATTTAAATCAATGCTAAAATAATATATTACTTGAGATGATTTGATAATGTGCAAACAAATTTTCACCTAATTCACATTTTTGTGAAAATAATCCTTCCATGATGATTTTAATAAGTGCAATTACAGAAATATAAGATAAACTGCCAATAAAAGAGCTGGATTAGATACACAAGCATGTCTATTTCCAACTGATTTGGAATAACTTTTCCAATTGCTAATTGTCCATCAATAATAAATAACAAATATTCATTTTCTACTAATGAAATGAATGCTCTTGGTCTGTTTATTTCAACACTATCATTTTGCACCATTTATATAATAATTACATTTACTGAATTCATATCAACATATTCTTATAATTCACATTGTTTCATCATATCTAATTCTATTGGATCAGTTAAAATTATATTAAAGGTTCATAAATTTCCGTTTTTGAAATGACATTTATCTCTTCAGAAATAATATTCTCTTTATTGGTACACTAATTGTGCAATTTTTTACTACCTTGCTGCTTCATCTGTCCAAGAAAATGTAAATTGGTTATGTCACTATTTTGATCTAGTTCATTATTATATAGTGCTGGTAAAATGTTTGGAATTTCATTCTCTAATAACCTCATTTCTAAAACCGATGCCTGTTCTTATCGCTCATAAATTTTCTTCATTACTTGGCCAATATCAACACTCTGTTTGAAACTCAAAATCATGAATATGACCTGTAATAAATAATTATTTTATCTCTAAGAAATTTTTGTTGAATTTGTAAAATTCACAATATATAGATTCTGTTCCATGCTCCAAAGGATAAAGAGGATACATTATTATTTACAATTGATAAAAAAATATTTTATTTTATCAGTACTGACAAAAAAAACCATTTATTTTACCCAAAATATTCTCTAACTGATTTATCCGAGCTTCAGGTAACCTGTCTATGTAGTTTCCGAGGTTCTATTAAGGTGTCAATAAAAAACAAAAACAAAATGATTTATTTGGAGTCAATTAAAATTTCTTTATATTTTACTTCTTGACATCATTTGCAACAATAGCCAAAATCACGACCACACTATTTTTTAACCAGGGAAATCAAAGATTTTCTGTAGCAACAACCTCTGTGAATAAAGGCCATCTGAAAGGAAAATACATGGTTGACTTGGATTTTTTAACCAGAACAACATGGAGACACCTGCATAGGCGTAGAAAAGATTGTTCTATATAAATCTGACACTTGTGTTCAAATGATTTTTAAGGAACCCTGCAGCTTACAATAATTTTATTTTCTCTTACTCAAATCTTTCTATCTTGGATATTATTAAATTGGTTCCTTAAGTTTCATTTTTGCATGGTCTTAAATATTATCATTACTTGGGCAATGGAGTTTGTTTAGTAATCCTTTGCGAATTTAAGATGTCAAGTTATTTATAACATAACATCATCATCACAAACATCATATTGGACAAGGAAAGGATCAAACAATAAATAAAAGAGAAATTGATTTATTTTGATTCAACCAATATATGGAAAGACATACAATAATTTATATATAAAAAAAAATTACCAGATCAATTGCATCACACAATTTATCTCTGAACCCTGAAATTATTTTGTGGCACTATGTCCAGTTTTGTTGCATAAGGCATATGTGTAATACGTACAATTATTTTATCTCTAATCAGGTCAACAAATAAGATGGTCCGAAATCGATTTTTTACTTTTTTTAATTTCGGATTCTCGATTTTTCTTATATGAATGAACACAAATAACCATGCTGTTTTGTTTAGAACTCAAATAATCTATTACTATATTAATAATAATAATGAGAGGGCCGACCATCTTTAGTCAACAAGTAAATCAGTAATATTAGCAAACTTAAATGATGTCGATAAATTAATTAATTAATTAATTTAAATAAAAAGAAAGTTTACTATTACTTACTACCAATCAACTACCAATCAACTTTGGTATTTTCAATAGTTTATATTTGTGTAATTGGGTTAAAAATTTAATTACAGATTATGAACTTCTGACGTTTTAGTCGTTGTATTAGTCACTGGAACAGGCAAGAATTTTATCAACATTTTAACTGCCGCTACACCAATCTCATTTAATATAATCACCGCAACAACATAGGTTTACTTGTTTACATGCTTTATCTATTATCTGTCTGCTGTACATCTAATGCCAATCGATCTTTGTTGAAATGTTAAACAACTCTCGCAAACACCAGCAAATATCAGAATCAAATCCAATTTTACCAAATGACCCATATCATCAAAATCACCCATCTAAATATCAAACTTTCATATACACTCACCTCCCAGAAGTCATTGACCACCCCAAAAAAAAATTTTATTATTCATATTTTGTATAGCCACCATTAC
>CAUDNR010004078.1:122552-169490 GCA_958430865.1 Entrophospora sp. SA101
GATGATTATTAACTTGGTCTAAAGCCAAGTGTATTTATACCTCTTGGGGCAGTACAAATAATGTGATATGTGCTACTGTCACCAATTAAATTTTAGGAGAGCATATTTTTAATTGGTGATAACAATTATTTTTGTTTTGTGTGGATCAGAATGAATAGGGATTAATGAATTGATTTTGTTATTAGTGAATAATTTTGTTTAAAGAAGATAATAGTTTTAATAAAATATTTATTTTGTTTATTTAGTTTTCTTAATTGAAACTAATTAACTTATGAGAAAGTTAATTTACAAGTACATTGAATTCAAGCTCCTTATATACAATTCAATTAATTAGTAATTCTAATATTTCAAAATTGAAATAATGGAAAGACAATTCTTCCTTAATAAAGTTAAATAAATTACAACGATATACAAATAATTAACAAATAAAAATTAAAAATAAAATGTATTACAAAGGTAGATGGCCAAAAGAGTGTCCAAATCTAATTCTGATAACATCACTCCTTCTAAATTGAGCTCCTGCAATACAGGCAAAGTAAAATCTTTCAGCAATCCTGTGATAGGTTGCTTCAATTCCAAAGTGTCTAGCCAACGAATCAGCATGTAAGTTGTGTAAAATGTTTTCTACCTCATTTGATTTCACCATCCGAAAGGGTGGGTCTTTGAGGGCTCTTCCTATTCTTTTTGTATAGGATACCTTCTCTGACAAGAAAATATCTTGATTGACTTCTTATTTTCCTTTGTTCTTCATCTGTAGATGATTCTGGAAAGATTAAATCTTAAATAATAAATAAAGACAGTATAATACTAATTTATAAAAGTGTAAAGTGTAAAAAATGTACAAAGTGTAAAAAGTGTAATGCACTCTAACCAAATCCATGCATCACCAGCACGATCATCCACCAAGTCATCATGTCCGCAAGAAAGTTAAGTAATAATTAAATAAATAATATAAATGATAAAAATAATATATGAGAAAAGAAAAAAAAAACTGTATGTTACGTGTATATATATAAATAATACTAATTAATTAAAATGTTTTAATTAAATCAATCCCAGTATCCCGTTTTTATTCTAGACATTGCATCTACATTCTGATGCTTCTTTCCTGATCTACGTTCTACTTCAAAATTGTATGACTGTAATGTCATAATCCAACAAGCCAATTTTCCTTTTGGTTCCTTCATATTGTTTAAATACTTCAATGCTGCATGATCTATAATTAATTTAAACTTGGATCCACTAAGGTATGTATGAAAATGTTTTATAGCCCATATAATGCCGAGGCATTCTAATTCTGTTGCTGCATAGTTCTTCTCTACTGGTCTTAGTTGTCTACTAGCATATGCAATCACTCTTTCATTTCCTTTATTATCTAGTTGTAAAATAAAAATTATTTACACAGCTGCGCGACCAAAATTATTACTTTTTATTGGGTAAAATAAAAAAATTACGTCAAAATCTGAAAAACGGTTTTTAAATTGTTACGTAGTGTCTCACTGCGCAACTAAAGTTATTTGAATATTGTTATTATTTTATTTATAATTATCAAACAAAATCTATTTTTTTAACAATAAACGATATCTTTTAAATTATGGCTAAAATTTATGATTAATAATTTTTTTTGATACAGATAATTTTATATGATAACGAGAACTTCTATTAAAGTATTAAAGCATGAGTTCATTGGTAAGCTGTCTGAACACGGCATCTGCAATAGAACGGTAGGTGTGACCACCAAAGTTATAGATGATGATAATGTAGAAATTACTTTTCCAACTAATGGTAAAATTACTAAAATGAGCGTTCAAAAAATCACTATGAATTTTGAAATAAACAGTACACATACCTCGAGGTTCAATTCCCATTGCAGAATGCATTTGCCTTGATAACACACAAGACTCAAGGCATGGCATTGCCACATGTGACTCTAACGATTGATGAAAATATGTTTCCCCCAGTTCAGTTCTATGTGGAGATGAGCAGGGCTCCTTATTGGGACCAGTTGGACATCCTTTCATTTGATTTTGATTGCTTAAAGGTGAATAAAGATGTTGTGACTGAATACAGAAGATTGAATCTTTTACACCAAAACAGTCTAAAAAAATATTATTAATTAATATTATTATTTCGAATTATTCGTTTTTATTTTATTCAAATATTCATTTTTATCCGTTTTATTTTGAATTGTTCATTTATTTTGAATTACTTGTTTTATTTTGAATTATTCATTTTTTTTTGAATTATTCATTTTATTCAAATTACTTGTTTTACTTGAACTATTCGAACCATTCATTTATTTGAATCGTTCGTTTATCCATTTTATTCAAATTGTTTATTTGTTTTATTTGAATTGTCTACTTGAATTATCGAATTATTCGTTATTCATTTTATTTGAATAAACTTCCAATTTAATTCGAATACTCAATTCATAATAATAACAAGTAAAACAAATAATTCGAATAAACCTTATTCAAATAGAAACCCTAATCAGTGTAGTTGTATATAGTGATTTTAATTTAGTTTGCCATAATTGGTGACTCCAATAACTCGGATCACACGCTTGCAATATTTATTACAGTGCTGAATTGTTGTAGTTCAGTTAATTTAATTTTTTTTAAATTAATATTAATATATTTTGTGTGATACATATTTATGGCTGAAAAAAAATTTTTTTTTGACAATTTATACAAAAACCATGATGGAGAACACTTTGGATGAAAATAAACATCATTATGATACTTCTACTGACAAAAATGATGAATATTCTGATAAAAGAAAAGAAAAATATGGGGAATGTTTAACATGCAATAGATATAATACTGATAGGACCTCGGACAATCATATTTGAACTGGTATGTAAGAAAACATTGTGAAAAATACTCCGAATATCTTACTAAAAATAGCTAGAGTGTCTCCTTTTTGGGCTATTTTTTTTAAATACCCAATTTTATTATGTAAATGCTTGAAGATCTGACTGGTGTTTTAACGAGATCACTACCCACTTTTCTCAATACCAGTTTGATTATAATTGTCCGAGGTCCTATACTGATTATTTGTGGTGTCAAACATGTGATCCAAAGTTATTAACTGAAGGATGGACTAGGGGCAATGAAACATTAGATGAGCTGATTAAAAGCACACAACTTAAAACAACCAAGTATCATTATAGTAATCATCTTCAATGGATTCCTTATAATTATTTAACAAATATTGAAGAGATAGGTGAAGGTGGGTTTGCAACTATATCCAAAGCTACTTGGTTAAATGATGAGAAAAGTGTAAATTATGTAATTAAAAAAAGAAACTAGTGAAGATATGACTGTGGCATTAAAAAAATACATAATTCACAGAATGTTTTTGATGAATTTCTTAATGAGGTAAATTATTTTGTTTTTCTATTTATTTCAGGCTTTTAAATGTTGTTCTGAAATTCAACATATTATTTTTATATAGTTTAGAAATTATGTTACATTTTATGGTGAATCATTTATAAATAAAATTTATGGATTAACACAAGATCCAGCTACAAAAGAATATATCTTTGTAATGGAATACAACATGGAAGATGTATGTCTTGAATGTTATGAAGATCAATATTCAAAGAAAAGAGATGAGGAATACCATAAATTGGGTATCAAAGATACCAAAGTTTAACACAAGTTTTTCATTCAACGTATCTAATTTAAAACAACAAAAAAATTAGTCAGAAACGAACATGTAGTTTGATTGGCAGGTGTAAAGAGTCCAAGTTTTAATTTACTATTGCCCAATTTTCCTGGCATGTGTGTTTTTTATGATATCATCAACCATTTTCTTTTCTTTTCATTGGGACGATTTGGTTCATAAATTGCCAGCTTGACTGTTGAACCGAGGTTTTACAATAATAGATTATTTAATTTATTAATATATATACAGCACCTACATAAAATAACCAGAATGCAAATACGTACATAATTAATAATATAGAAAAACAGGACAGAATTATTATTGGTAAATTAGAAGGTAAAATTGTGGTTATGTTATACATGAAAATGAAATCATGTGAATTTCATATCCAAACACCCACCCCAAAATTTTTAATTTCAACAGTTACACGCAAAAACGCAAAAACTAAATTCCTTTTTTTTTTAAAAAAAGAAATTTTTTAAAAAGTCCATGATATAAAATGTGTAAATTCAATAGTGTTAAAAAAAATGTTATTAATGCCAATATTAACAGTATTACATAAGCACTTAGGTAAACTTAATATAAAAATCATGAAAATTGATTGGGACCTCAATTGGAAGTTTCCGGGTCCTGTTAGAATGTGACACTTTTTTTTATAAATATCGTCTGAACATTATTGTCAACATTAAGATTGACTGAATATTGGCAATGGCCTTATTTAATTATCAACCCTTTTATTAGGAGAGAAGAAACAATTTATATAAATATTAAATAAAAGCATGCAAAAGGTTATATAATTTTGGGAGTCGTATCGTGCATGTTAAAGGAATAAATTAATATTAATAATTCGAATTAAAATACGGAAAAACAATATAAACATATGGAAATGGTATAATGACAGTTATATATTATGCTTTTGTTTATTTATTATTATCACCAATTACAATACACACACAAATTTGTATCATGAAAATAATAAAAATAATAATTACATGTAACCCCAACAACGACTAACATATAACCCCAACAACGATATTAATAATAATAATAATAATAATAATAATAATAATAATAATAATAATACTTTTTATTTTATATACATTTTTTTTTTAAAAAAGAAATAAATATGAAAGTTGAGACATACATCAAAATAAGTCATCGGAAAATGTGGCGGAGTCGCTACAATAATATTGATACATAGTCTCGTTATTTATATTTTGTTCTTCGAAATCGTCTTCATTGTCTTCTTCATGTAAACTCGTTATGTTTTGTAATGTACCGTTGAAGAAATCTTTAATATTAATCATAAACTCGTCCGTTAATCCAATATTAACACAAACGTTGTTGTTGTTGTTGTTGTTGTTATTATTATTTAGTTCTCGATGATTGGATAATTGGTCTGCTGACACTTGCGAAGACAATTTTCTAGGCCCTTCTAGCTCAATTTCTTGAACAAATACTAAGAATGACGGTGATACTGATGACGAAATAACTTTTTCGTTATTGATATTTTTCTTCCGTTGCCATTTTTTTTCACTTTGACTTGTTTTGTTGAAGCGATTATTATTGTCTGACATTTTTCCAAATTTCAAATGAATTTTTAAAATTATATAATTTTCAAAAGTTAATAATGCTAATATTTATATGATTTTTTTTTATTCAAAAAAAAAGATTGTTTTCACAATCCTTGTTATTTATATTTGTGGAATATAAATCACTGTTTTCTTATTTCAATTATGACTCAATCATTTAATCAATTAAGTTAGTTCGAGCGGAGAACTTTTATCTCTAGCTAAGATTATTCAACGATACTTTTGATTTGTCCAAAACTTGTTTAGTCTTCGCCATACTTGTTATCGAATCTTACTGTTATTGTAATTGATAGATTACGTATAATCTTTTATTGATAAAATAATCAAATAACTGCTTAGTATCACAGCAGTAGAGTACACTATGATGGTTATTAATCAGAAATCAAACAAAGCATTTAATTTAAACAGGTTTTTAACTATTACAATTTGCCAATCCATTAAGGTCAAATCTTCGTGTTATGAAAGTTCAATACATCGGGGAACATCTTACCGCACCACCCTGGGATACATTAAAAAAACTAGTGATTATATTTATATGACTGATTCGATTTAATAATTTAATATGTAATTCAAATAATAATAATAATAAATTCAAATTTGTGCAAGATTAAATTTCGTGCAACAATTATTTAAAATAAGAAATAGATTACACTATGGATATAATTGGTTCGAGAAAACCGTAATGGTAATAGTAATAGTAATATTAATATAATAGTAAATTATAAATAAAAAAAAAGTTCCGTAGTTAAATTCCGTAATAGTAATAATAATAGTGAATACTGTAATTATGGTAAATAAACTGGTTTTCTTTATTCTTTTCATTTTCGCAATAAAAATGCAGTGTTATTATTATGTAAATATTGAGTGAGGATCAATAAATCAAATGCTTTAAAAATAAAAACATTTGAAAAACAAGTTAATTAATTTATTAATGCTAGTTTTAAAAAAATAGTAATAATTATGATCTTTATTTCGGACTAATTAATTAATATATAAATTCCTATATTACACAATTGTTCTTTATAAAATAAAAAGGATTTCCTATTTCTAAATTATGATTATCGGCATTATTATCATATTCATCGTCACTACTATTGTTCTTATCATCATCTTCAAAATCAAAAATTCCCAATTCAAAAAGTAATCAACCTCCATAATCATGCAAAGCACCAGTCAATTGTTCTTCTGATATTTCTGAATAACGTAATTCAACTCATTTTTTGCATTAGTGACATAGAAAGAACGTAACTTGGCCATATTGGAAGCTTTTCTAACATCAAGTCTATAAGAAAAATAATTATTAGAATATTGTATATGTATTGGAAAAAAATAAATATATATTCATTTGAGTAAACCAACTCAATACTAAAAATAAACATTCACGCCTTGCACTGTGAGGTACAATGGATAAAGTATACAATGCCAACAACATCATCATTTACAACACCTTACAAGAAATTCGCCATGTTTTTAGACATTCTGATCCTTTTACATGTGAATAACGATAAGGGAAAGAAGTTAAGAGAATCATGATTTTTTATTTGTGTGATTAAAATTTAAGCACTTTTATTAAAAAAAAATTTTTTTTTTCCATAGCTTTAATACTGCACGTATCACTGAATGAAAGACTACAGGAACCATCTCATTACTGCAGTATTTTGGATGTAAAAAATAACAAAGTAAATATCAAATTGTATCCATTGTTTGTTATATATTTGAATAATAAGAATTGAAAAAATATCTTCCAGTGTGCAATTGGCAGACTCTATACAGCATATACATTTGACAACGTGTTTTGAAGGTGGCAATGCTTTTGTAAGACGTTCAAAATTTGCCCGATAATTTCTATTATACAAATTATTTGGCATACATCTTCAAGCCGAAATACACTATTACAACAATCCCCATCCTATCTTTAATAACAATGGACCCTTTAACTTTTCATCATAAAGTTATGCGCCTGCTTTATAAAAATCTTGAAAGTGACTCAAATTTTTGACATTGAGATAAAGTATTAGTATTTTTGCCATAAACAATTTTTTTGCAATATCTGGATTAATGATACCTGACAACATGTTTTTGTCAAATCATTGTTAATGTGACAAATTGACGAAAAGAGGAAAATGTAACGAAGATGCGACGAAAAGGAGATTATTGCTCTTAATTAATGTCATTTGTTTCACTTAATATTCTTCATTGAAATATCAGACAATAGTCGGTCTCGATTTGTAGGTATTGTCCTCTTCTTAATTAGGAAGACCAGCTTTTAAGGTTTGAGTCCATTTTATTAAAGAGACTATTAGAAATTCTTAAGATCACTTTTCTGCTAAATGTTTGTACTTTACCAAAAATTTCAACGTGGAGAAACATCAAGACTTGTGGCTCATTCAGCTAATCATTGTATCGGATGTGATTTAGAAATAAGAGTATCTTGAATTAATTAACCAAGAAAATACTATATAGATCCAATAGCATTTCCACTTTCTTCAGGACTTAATGATACCTGATGAATGTATTCGAGAAATCAATTCAAAAATCACCAAATTTAATTTCATTGGTTTTATACATTCTAGTATGTCACCCTAATTAATAATGATGCGAAATCACAAAGCAATTGTAAAAATATATATTGTATAAATAATACAAATGAATTAAAAAAAACACATTATTACAATAGCGATAAAAAGGAATTATATGCTGAAAGAAAACGTGTATCTAGAGGCTTTTAAGAAGCTGAACAAGGTATTAATTGTTAAAAACTCCAAGCCAGTAAAATCAGTGAGTGTTTAGCTAGAAGACAATTCTATCACAATAATGGTTTACCGACAAATACGTTACCGAGGCGAAGGAAGACCTTTGATACGAAGGGATTTATGAAAAGTTAAAAGACAAGAGAAACTTTCAAGCCAATTCAAATAATTCGTAACAGGAAAAAAACCATTTAGCCAATATTCAAGAAGTTTTAAACAGTGATATCACCCAAGAATTTAAAAAGTAATTAAAAGCCAGGGAAAAGAAATTGGAGATCTATTAGTCAAAGGAATCAAGGAATGGCAAGAAAAATGAGAGCACCATCTAAAAACCAAATCCTTGCCAGGTTTGCCAAACAAATAAATCAAAATCAAATTGTTAGGAAACAAAATTAAAAACCAATTTCAGCCGGTAGTAAAAACAAAACCAATTAATGATTCTCTTTTCAGCATTTTACTTACATCTATATTTCACTTTTCTGAATAAAGTGTATGGTGGAATTCTTTTGGAAAAAGTAAAGATTGATTGTTGTTGTTGAAACTATTTTCAATGAAATAAATTTGAATTAGGTGGTTCATCGTGAGCCAAGTAATAATGCGAAACATCATCCCAAAGAAGCTTCAGGAAATAACATTTGATATGATACAATTGTGTCATTAAATTTCTCTTTAGAGATATCTTGAAATCAAATCAAAAGAATGATACATTCTTTAAATATTTTTTCCTCCAAAATTTTCAATTTGTGCAATTCATTTGATGGATGATATAATTCCAAATATCAATTTCTCCTAAATTTATTTTTAAAATAGATACAAGCATTGGGTTTTCAATACCTTTATAATCATTTGACTTTAAAAACATTCTGATGTGTTATTGATTAAGTTTTCAAAGTAATCTTGAAGTATACTAAATGATGATTGATATTTTGGCGAAATTTGATGCAGATAATTTGGCTGCAGACTCATTCCTTTTCCTTTGAAATTAGACAATTTTGTAAATCATCAAGCAATTCATTGAAATCTAATCCATTGAAATTTGATTCATGACATCAATAAGAAGTTTATCAAATCCAAGCTATCTATTTATTAATATATACCTTTTTTAAAAACAAGATTTTGTTTTAACAGTTTTGGATTTACTATATGAGCTTTGAAAATTTTAATATCATTCTCTTCTGTATCAATTTTAATTTTCGTATCATAAGGATCTGGTTCAAACAACATATTTGTTAGATCATTTACTGTATAAGGTTACTAGTATGCTTTGAAGGTAAAGCATTTTGTTTTTGTTTGAAGTAAGGATGTTGCTACTATTAGTCATTTTTAAATTTTGTGCCAGATTTGATTTACCAACTAGAATTAATAATGTTGTTTGACAAAATGTTACCAAAGTTGTAAAACTATTACGTCAAATTTGCTGCTATTAAGCCCAAAAATGACACAAGTAAAATGCTTTAAAGGCTAATGAATAACTTGTAAATATATATTCAAGGTATTTTTTTCTTGTGTATCCCAATATCTCCTTTTTTTCATCAGTTGTTCCCAGGAGCAAAGTTTTTCTTTTGCTGAATACAAATTCAGTTCCCACTAGGAATTCGGTACTTTATGTTCCAGGGTCAACTAATTTTAGTGTATATAATTATTATCAAATGAAAATTTTGTGTAAAAGCTATGGAGGTTTTTATAATAAATTGATTAAGTGACTTTGCAATAATAAACCATCTTTATATAACTTCTGGTTTTCTCTTGAAAAAGCATAACATCGGGTCCTTACAGAGGAAAATAATAGATAATTAACATTTAATAAATAAAACTCTATGATAGAATCATTATTTTTATTAAATAAAATTAATCGTTAATAAACTTTTAAAAATAAAAACATTGTCTTTATTCTCTTTGTTTAATAAAAGCAACAAGTGTGATTAGTGCCTTGGTAAAGGCAACAATTGTGGAGCTTTGGTAAAAAGCCACGTTTATTTGCTTTAGTGAGCAAGCAGGCAAGGTTAGGATACCAACGTTGGTTAACTAGTAAGTGTTAACAACGATTAATAACGTGATTTTCTTTAGTGAGTAAGTAAAGGTTTGGATTCAGAGATTTGTCTAGGTGCAAGAAAGAGCAAATAAACTAATTAATTGACAAGCACCGAATTTTTTGCAATCAACTTACAAGAGTAGCCCAAAATTTAAGCCATAATTGTTAATTAACCGGAATGATACCTCACAATATCACCATTTAACAAGAATCAAGAAACTATAAAAGGTTTATTATTTCAAAGCATAATTATAATTTAGCTTTGAGAAACAAAATAAAAAATAAATAAAAAGATAAATAAAAAGATTATAATAAATTTATAGTGGAGATTAAATTAGTCATTCATCGCATCTTTTCTTTTACTATTATTACTAGAATCTAATGTCTATTAATTAATTAATTAATATTAGTAATAATTAATAGATAGCAATTTCCAATTGATTAATAATGAAATTTTTATTCACCCTTGTTAACATTCTAGAAAAAAGAGTTGAAATCAAGACTATTTAACGAACTATCATTACTTGTATAACTTTTCAAGCTTTTAGATTTAGCAATCTCTTCATCTAATATTCTACTTGTATGATATGCATCTGGATGTGATTTGTGTATTTGTTGTGAATTACTACCACTATTACCACTATTACCACTGCTGCTGCTGTTGCCATCATTATTAAAATCAATTTCATGTGTTTTGACTTTAGAAAATTTGAATAATCTTTTTATTAAACTATTATTATTGTTACTATTATTTTTCAAACTTTTATTTTTAAAAATTTCATCAAGTTTGTTTCTAGCAAAGTCAAGCAGCTCTCTGCTAGTTGGTCTTTTTGATGGATCCACATCCCAACATCTCTGCATGATTTGCACATAATCATCAGGCATTTCAGATAATATTGGTGGTCGTAAACCTTCTTCACATATATCAAAAACCAAACAATGATTGTGAGCTCTATCATCAAATGGTGGACAACCTGCAAATATTTCCCACATTAACATTCCAACACTATAGATATCTGATTCTTTGGTGTTCTTTTTGCCTCTAAGTAGCTCAGGTGCAACATATGATACAATTCCATAGACTTTATTTGATGACTTTTCATCAACTGGTCCACATAACCCCAAATCTGTAATATAACAACTACCTCCTTCCACAAGTATATTACCACTATGTAAATCACAATGAATTAAATCTTTTTGATGTATATCATCTAATGAATAACATAAACAATAAAAGATTGTAATTCTGTCTTTTAATGTTAAATTTAAATGATTTTTTTGCAAGTAACCCCTTAAATTTCCTTCTGATAAATAATTTAAAACTATTGCATAATTTCCATTATCTGGAAATTTGGTTATACCATAGCATTCAACAATCAGTGGTGTTTTAATTTTACAATAATTCATTGCCTGAAAATAAATATAAAATCAATTAGTATTATATAATATAGTATTATTTTAAATGATAATTACCAACCTCATCAAAAAAGCCTTTTCCTGGATTACTTGAATCATTTAAATTTTTTAATACTACATCTTGTGCTCCAAGATAACTAAATTCCTTTTTATTTTCATCATAATCACAAATAATTCCTCTTGTCCATGTAGCAGTAAAAATCGAACTAAATCCACCTTCTGCCAACTTTGTAATATCATAAAATTGCTCAAAAGGTATCCATTCTAAAATAATGCTTGGCAGAGATGATTTCATTTGACATTGTTGAATAAAATTATCAACTATGTTATTTCCAGATGTCCAAGTGGTGAAAAGACTCTGTAATTGTAAACTAATACAGCCTTCACAGAATCTATCAGAGTATCTTGTCAATTTACAATTGTTACATTCTTTTGGTTTGCCTGATTCATTTTTTGCATTATTTAATTCAAAGTTATAAATAAATCTTTCCTTGCAATATTCTTTTTCATTTTCAGAAAGCTCCTTGTTTTTTTTTACCAACGAAAAAAATTTTCTGCTTTCTCTATCAGAATTAACATTAGCATTACTACATATTTCATTAGCAATTTTATATACAAATTCCTTTCTTTCTGGTGATAATGATGATAATAGTTTAACATATGACATTATATAAAAGTATAAAATATAAAATTTTCGGTGTTTTAATTAGAGTGGAGAAGGTTGCTGTGTTACGATTCCTTTCTAAATGTTGTAATTTTGTGTAAAATTTTATATTTTGTGTAATATTTTCTCCTTTCCCAAATTTGAATGCACGGGAAATATTCTGTTGTAAAAGACTCATTAATATTAAGACTTGAAACTGAATTGTTGAGGAAAATAGTTTTTTCTTTTTTGTTGCGCTGGCTTGCAAATTGATTCGTTTTCCAAAAATAATGAATGGTATGGTTATTTTTACATCATTGTACCATGCGAATTCCCATTGCTATCTATTTTTGTTCAAAACGTCAGGGTTGAGCGAAGTAGATACTTGACTGAAAGGAAATTGTGTTTCGCTTTAGATGTTTTTTTGCGTGGTGTCTATCGTTGACTACCATTAGGTTTTTGCCTTGCTCTGACGTTTCAGACCGTTCAAAATGACCAAAACTTATGGCCTTGACTTGGAGCCTTTACCTCAAATTCCAGATCGTCAAAGACTTGTCACACAACCACACAACGTGTTAGTGTTAGTATATTTTGGATCACGAGACCGGGATTCAAAAACACTTTTTACATTTTATTTTGTTGTTATTATTATTGGTCAATTCAATGATCGATAAACAAACAATATGTACAAAATTTTTTTTATTGTTCGCGTTGAACTAAAAAAAATTTTCTGGATAGGAAAAATTTTATTTTTAATTTCCAAATACAAATAAAATTCATTGATTAATCTTTGAAAAGGATTTTTCTTTTTTAATTAAGGGAAAAAAACTTGGTTGATTTTTTTAACAATCGAATAACTTTTGATGTTTGCATGAGGCTTATTCCTCTATAGCGATAGACTTGGGGGAAAAAATCCAATTGACCCATTGACATTTAATCTGGGATAAAATAAATAAACACGAGGAAAAAAAGATTTTAATTAACAATCGAAATTCGCAAATGGCTTTTGATCCACATGAGGATTCTTCTTTGCGAAAGAGCTTTTTTTCATTTAATTAAGAAAAAAAAGCTTAGTTATTTTTTTAACAATTGAAATTTATTCTTCTATAGTGATGTAGACTTGAAAAAAACATCTAATCGATCAAATTGACCTTTACTCTGGGATATAAATAAATAAGCACGAAGAAAAGATCAGGACAAAAGATTTTAATTAACAATCGAAATTCGCAGATGGTTTTCTTTTCACTGGCGTGGAAAAATGTTTTTCGTCCAGGCCGTAACGACAGAAGGAAGATTTGGATTTTTTCCATTTGCTTCGAAGAGTTGAGATTTTGGTACCTCTCACAAAAATCAATTGTTGATCAATGAAAAGGTAGAAGGATCTCAAAATTCTAGGGTGATGATAAGCACCACCCACGTTGTTGGCACCTGTGAAATATCAGACCAAATAAACGCCTTCGTTCGCCAGCACTTACCTTTTAATGACCGGTGCTACGATCCTGTTGTTTCCCTGGCGGTCAACACTTTAAATTGTGAGAGGATCGTGGTGGGTCTAGCAAATTGCCTTTCAAGAATCACACGAACCTCCAAAAATCCATTCCAATTCAGAAAGGAGCGAGGGTCATGTTCTTGGACAACAAACTATTCGAGCACAACATCTGCAATGGGACGATAGGAGTGATAACTAAAGCCGTTGGTGATGACAATGTGGAAGTTACGTTCCCAACAACTAACAATGTGATGAAATAAACGTTCAGAAAAATGTTGCAAATTTTAATATCAATGACGTACCAGCATCAAGGTGTCAATTCCCGTTGCAGAATGCATTTTGCTCTTATAGCGCACAAGACTCAAGGCCTAACACTGCCACATGCAACCTTGGCTGTAGACCATAACATATTTGCACCAGGACAAATCTATGTGACGATGAGTCGAGCTTCTTGCTGGAAGTCGTTGAACATTCTATCTTTTGGTTTTGACTGCTTAAAAGTGAACGTCAATGTCGTAAATGAGTATAAGAGATTAAATTTCTTAAATCAAAAAGGTTTAAAAGAAATGCACAAGCCTTGAATGAATCCTTTAACAACAAATTTTCTATTTCACTAGCTGATTTAATTGTTGAAATTTCGTCGTGTAACTAGTACAAATTTAGAAACTATCTCCAAAAATTAAAATTTGATTGATATGTAATGTTACACCCCTCGCATTCCCCACATCCCGCACTGAATTTTCAACACTGAGTAAAAGGCTGTTATGTTTCGTTTAAAAACTTGTTAACTAAAGCTGTATTTTAAAATTTGTGTACCATTTTATATACTATATCTTTGAGAATAAATCTATATATGTGTGTGTGTGTGTCCTAATTTTCATCAAATTAAATAAATAAATTAATAATCCTTGTATTATAGATTTAGTAATAAAAAATAACTCGAACAGCCAATAAAGTTATGCAGATCCTGTCGGTACATCATCATCAAATATTAAATTAATAATATATTGTGGAATCAATAAAGTTTTTAAAAATGAGATCTTATCACATTCATCTATTTGTGACGATCTTGAAATTATGTTGTGTGACAATATTAAATAAATTTTGATATATACCGGTTTTTCAATAACTTTCATTTCGTTAAAGAAAACTTTTTTACTATTAAATTGATCAAGTAAACTTTACTTTTAGATATAAAACCATATATATATTATTGTTTAAACTTCTGTCATCGAGCAGTCGTCAATACCCATGGAACGTTATTAGAAACAAAGTCTATAATGTGGCAATTTCCTACCCCATTAGAATTCAAAAATATTATTACTGATATTCTACAGATATGTAAATATAAAGTAAGGCCTACTTTCTATATTAATATATTACCGAACCATTTTTTAAATATCGTAATTTCCTATTATTATTATTGGGTCGGAGCATTGACAAATATATTTATTATATTTATGTGATATAATAGATGCATTTATTTAAATACAATGTTTACAATATATATATAATATATATTAATTTATTATTATCCCTTAAACGGGTCAGACCACGATTTTGTATTCTTATTGGTAAATTTGATGATCAGCAAAGTAAAAATAGTCAATCGACCAACTTTTAAAGAGGATTTTACAAAAACCACAAGAACAACGACAAAATTTTCATTTATAGGTCAATTGGCAGAGACTCAAGGATCATTTTCATATCAGGAAGTAATACCCTTAGAGAGGAGAAAGTTTGCATGTGGAAAAAATTTTTTCAGCTATCAATAACCGAAAAACTGTTTAAGGGATAATTCATCAATCGTTTATGAAATGTATATATAATTATCTCAAACATTAACATTAGTATTAAGTATGAGCGCAAGGATGAGGATGAGATAGTAAGAATGAGAATAAGAAATAATAAAATATATCGATCGTCTCTAATTTGGTAAAATTCATTTTATTTTGTCTCCAATAAAAATCAAAACTCTTTACATGGTTACTATCGTGTTTTCAACCAATGAAATTAATTCGTGATATCTAGTGACCTCTATTTAATCCCATACATTATTGTTTACGAGTAAAAATAAACAAAACAAATAATAATATAAATAATATAATATATATAATTAATTTTAATTCTAAACATAATAATAAATATGAATATAGAAAGAAGAAAGCCGCATTTTCTCGATATACTTTTTTATAATTATTTAATTATTTATTTTTTTTTTCAAAAAACAAAAAATTTTTTTGATACATAGACAGACAATACAGTAGACATATATATATAATGGACTTTATATATAAAAAATTATTTAATAATAGTAATAATAATAGTTGGTCGTATCAAACAGTTAATAATGATAATCATATTATAATACCAACATCATCCTCAACATTAACTTCTTTACCTTCATCGCCTACCAAAAAAACTGTAAAATATTTAAGTGGTCGTAAAAAAAGACGCATACTACTGCCATTAGTTGCCTCCTCAATAATATTATTGCTATTTATTTGTTCATATTCAAATATTGATAGTTATCATAGAGACGTTGTAATACTTAATGAAACTAATTATTTTGATGTAAACGGTTCTATTCCAATATGGCAAAATTCTAGTTGCAATATACCCGATTTACCATATTTATTGGGAGATTATAGTACTTTTATTGATATTAGAAGAGGTTAGTTGCATTATTATTATTATTATTATTATTATTATTATTATTATTATTATTTATTATTATTATTATAATATTTATTTGTATATGCTAATTGAACTTCTTTTTTCGTTATTCCCTTTTGTAAGGTCCAGGAATTGGTTATATTGTATATGATAAGAAAACAAATACACAATATATAAATGTCATTGGTTGTCCAAATAAATCAACTTTTCAATACCATTATAAGTCAATGAATTATTCTTGGGCGGTTTGGGATCAAGAGAAAGATGGCTTATTTAGAATGGATGAAAACTATGTATTTTTACAATGTGATGACAAAGCAAATGCTACCATGTTTAGAAAAGAAATAAAAAAAATTGATGCTACAGTTAACGAAAAACTTGAAAGTGAGTAATTAATATGAACAAACAAACCAATCAATCATTTAATTTTAAACATAACTAATCTTTAATGAATAACTGAATATTTGCAGATCATACATTTCCAACTACTCCTGGTGATCCAGATCATCCCTCACCATTGATTGATGATGTTGTGATGTTCTTGTTAGATGCTGAGACCAGAGAAAAATTTAAGCAAGAATTCACACAAGTCATGGAATTTTTCAATAATTCTGAGAAATATACAGGTGGTACACATAAATGGTTTTCTATGGAAAAATACAATGTGTTGGGTTGGAATTCTGCACCAAATAAACCATATATTTACGGTGGTCAAAGCTTACCAGATATAGAAGGTGGTTCTAATGCAAATTGGTTATGGGATGTTTATGAAGAACAAGGTTTTGTGACTGCTCATTCTGACGGTTCTTGTGGTGGTTTTGTTGAACCATTGGATTGGGACATGGGGGATATGACTCATTGGTATATTGAAGAGAAATTGAGAGATGGGTACAAGAGAATTCAACCTGGTTATCATCAATTCCCAACTGATTCAATATGTGATAATTTCAATCTGATAAGAGAAACTGATGAAAAAACTCGATTCAATGAGTCTTGTGTATTCTTAAATGGAACAAATGAAATGACTTGGATGCAAGGTTATACTTTTGGCTCTGGTCCTTATTGCATGGGTCATAAAACTGTTTCACAACATACACTTGATTGGGTTGAAGAATTCTTAAATGTTTACAAAGGTAAAAAGCGTTATGTATCAGCAACATTTCTAGACACTCATATTGAAGGGCAACTCCATATGGAATTTGATCGTAATATTAGATCATTAATTGAAAAAATGATTGTTGGCAACAAACAAACTGGTGAAGGTCCATTACTCTCAAAAAATAGGTAATGCTGGATATTTTTTGAATTTAATCTTAATTCTCTCTCTCTCTCTCTAACTATTCTAACTTTACTAACTTACAAATCTCTTCAATTACTAAAAAAAAAAAAAAAAAAATCATTAATAGTGCAATAATTATCCATAGTGATCATGGACTCCATTACGGTTCAGAGTATACATTTTTTGAAGGATATTTACATCATAAACAGCCTACAATGATGATGTTACTACCGAACCAACTGCTTGATTCACATCCCAATTTTGGCTATGCTCTTAAAAAAAATCAATATCGTCTTACAACTCATATGGATTTACATCAAACATTATTACATTTAGCATATGGAGGTGGTGGTGAAAAATATATGCCAAAGGGTTCAAAAACAACAACTTTAGTTGATTATTTAGAATATGAAAAATATATAAATAATTTTTTATCAAACTCCACTTTCAGGAAAAGTACAAATAATCCTGATGCTCATGATGTTAAGACCAAAGCACAAATTTATGGTCAGTCATTCCTCACCCCAATGTATGGATTGCGCACTTGTGAGACATTGAATATACCACGTGAGTTTTGTCCATGCATGGATTTTCAACAAATTGATTATCAGAATGCAGATCAAAAGAAATTAGTTGATACAGCATTGTACAAGGCAACAATTTACATCAATCAATTCCTAAAGAACAATCAGTATGACAGTGTGTGTCAATTGTTTAAATATGAAGGTGACAATAACCAAAATAACACAATGAAATTTGATGGTGGATTTTATAATCCACATATATGGGCAGAATATGAGTTATATCGAATGACTGTCTCCATCAAAAATTTCAAAGCATTATTATCCATTCAAACTACAAAAAATATTTTATTATGGACAGCACCAGAAGATACTTCACAGATTGAAATTGCTCAAGAAACAAGATTTGCTGATGAATGGGAAAAATGTCGACCCAGACTAAGAAAAAAATTGAATCAATCTGCTGATAAAGTTGAGGATGAAATAGAAAAAGTTGCAAGACAATTTTGTTTTTGTACAAATGATTTTGATTCATAATTAAGTTTTTATGTATTTTATGAATTATGGAAAAAATATTTTATATTATCATATATTTTATAATAATTTAATAGGTTTTTTAATAAATATTGTAAATGAATAAAAAAATTTTAATTTATTTCACAAAAGAACCATGCATGGTCTTATTGTTATTATCTTGCTTTTTTTATGCTAAAGTGAAGCCTTAAAAGCTCTACATAATCACACCCCAATTAACCTACAGTTAATTTAAAGCTAGCCTGCCACCCTTCGATTAAAATAATTAATTAGACACATTTAAATAAATTATCATTAAAAGATAGCATGCATATTTTTGCTTCAACTACAAACTTACACAAGGCCATCCATACTCATTCACAACAAAACTTGTCTTATTATTATTTTAGTATAATATTGTGTTAGTGTTACTATTATTATTATTTGCCCATTTATTTTATTATTGTAAATTCGATTTAATATCAAGTTTTTTCTGAAAAGGATTTCTGGTGATATGATACGTATAAAATAAGCAAATTTATATTTTTTTATAAATCAAAAAAGAAAACCGATCACGAAGAATGTTTACTGGTTAAATTACAAATATTAAAAAAAAAAAAAACCTTATAATACTTTGATTCTCAATTTTTGCCTTTTAAAAAAAAAATTCCTTTCTCAACAAAAAAAATTTATTAAAAAAAATGATAATGTTTAAACATGGTTTAATTATAGTATTATTGATTATCACTACTGTTAATGTAATCTCTCGCTCGGTAAAGGTGGGTTAAAGTTTGTGTCACAAAAGGTCACATTTTCAAATGGAGATGTAGTAAGTATACAGATTGATGAATAGATATTATTTGCTTGTTTGTTCACACCAACTATTTCCTTTATCTTCTTTTTTATCAGGTAATATTTAAATTTGTTAATCCAAATATTCCACACAACGTAGTTCAATCAGACAGCTAAAAATCATGCACGAGATCAACAAAAACAGATGTATTCGATTCGAAAGTCAATCCACCAATATAATTCAGGAGAGTGGTGCACTGTATTACTATTGTAGTGAAGGATCTCATTGTAGCATTGGTATGTGGGGTGTAATAAATATTCAAGCTCCATGTAATATATAGAAGCTTGCCTAAACTAAATTGTGATGATGTCGAAACTCGGGAAAAAAAAGGTTATAGAAACTAATAGTTCGAAACTCAGTTTGCCGAAACTCAATCACTGTGCCGAAACTATAATTTGTTGCCGAAACTTCAATTTTTGTTGAAACTATTTTATAATGATAGACATTTTCTTTTGAAGCAAATTATTGTTGAAATACAAGAAATTTTATTATTATTCTAAAACATTTAATATTATTATTATGTAGAAGGTGTTATAATTCTTTGGTTACATTGGTATCAACAAAGGGTAAGATAGATGAGGCTAGCGGGTGTTAATGAAGTAGTATTATCGTAATCGTAAATTTAAGCTACTTGTGTTGTTTTGCAAGTAAACCAAAGCAAATTTGCAATTGGCCAATAAGGGTAAAAATCGATCGCAAGTGAATAAAAAGAACTCTATAGCATTGCAAAAAGGCCACTTTATTTATTTACAGTTATCTGGTACCATCAAGTGCGTTCACAGATTAGATGAAAGAAAGAGGGAACCAAAGTAAATTTTGTAAACTAATTAATCAACAAGCACTGAATTATTTGCAATTAACTGACAAGAATGGTCCAAAAAGTTAAGCCATAATTGTTAATTAACCGAAATGATACCTCACAATATCACCATTTACAACAAGAATCAAAAAAATTGTAAAAAGTTTATTATAATATTTAGCTTTAAAAAATAAAATAAAAATAAAATAAAAAAGATATAAATTTATAGTAGAGATTAAATTCATCTTTCTTTTACTAGAATATAATGTTTAATTAATTAATATTGTCAGCAATAATAATTGATGGATAGTAATTTCCAATTGATTGATAATGAAATTTTTATTCGCCTTTGTTAATATTTTAGAGAAAAGAGTTAAAATCAAGATTATTTAACGAATTATCATTACTTGTATAACTTTTCAAGCTTTTAGATTTAGCAATCTCTTCATCTAATATTCTGCTTGTATGATGTGCATCTGGATGTGATTTGTGTGTTTGTTGTGAATTACTACCACTATTACCACTGCTGCTGCTGTTGCCATCATTATTAAAATCAATTTCACGTGTTTTGGCTTTAGAAAATTTGAATAATCTTTTTATTAAACTATTATTATTATTGTTACTATTATTTTTCAAATGTTTATTTTTAAAAATTTCTTCAAAGCTTGTTTTCAGCAAAATCATAAAGCTCTCTACTAGTTGGTCTTTTTGATGGATCCACATCCCAACATCTCTGCATAATTTGCACATAATCATCAGGCATTTCAGATAATATTGGTGGTCGTAAACCTTCACATATATCAAAAATCAAACAGTGATTGTGAGCTCTATCATCAAATGGTGGACAACCTGCAAATATTTCCCACATTAACATTCCAACACTATAGATATCTGATTCTTTTGTGTTCTTTTTGCCTCCAAGTAGCTCGGGTGCAACATATGATACAATTCCATAGACTTTATTTAATGACTTTTCATCAACTGGTCCACATAACCCCAAATCTGTAATATAACAATTACCTCCTTTCACAAGTATATTACCAATATGTAAATCACAATGGATTAAATCTTTTTTATGTATATCATCTAATGCATAACATAAATATCTAAGGATTGTAATTCTGTCTTTTAATGTTAAATTTAAATGATTTTTTTGTAAATAACCCCTTAAATTTCCTTCTGATAGATAATTTGAAACAATTGCATAATTCCCATTATCTGGGAATTTAGTTATACCATAGCACTCAACAATCAGTGGTGCTTTAATTTTACAATAATTCATTGCTTGAAAATAAATGTAAAATCAATTAGTATTATATAATACATTATTTTTATAAACAACAACTACCAACCTCATCAAAAAAGCTTTTTCCTGGATTACTTGAATTATTTAAACTTTTTAATACTACCAGTTGCCCTCTTCCATAATAACTAAATTCCTTTTTATTTTCATCATAATCATCAATAGCTCCTCTTGTCCATGTAGCAGTATAAATTGAACTAAATCCACCTTTAGTCAATTTTGTTATTTCTTCAAATTGCTCAAAAGGTATCCATTCTAAAATATAGTCTGGCAGAGATGATTTCATTTGACATTGTTGAATAAAATCATCAATTATGTTATTTCCAGATGTCAAATTAGTGCTCTGTAATTGTAATCTAATGCATCCTTCACAGAATCTATCAGAGTATCTTGTCAATTTACACTTGTTACATTCTTTTGGTTTTCCTACTTTATCTCTTGCATTCTGTAGTTCAAAATTATAAATAAACTCCTCCTTACAATATTTTTTTTCATTTTCAGAAAGCTCCTTGTTTTTTTTGACCAATGGAAAAAAATAATCTTTTCTACTTTCTCTGTCAGAATTAGCAGTTGCATTATTATACATTTCACCATAAATTTTAAATACAAATTCCTTTCTTTTTGATGATAACGATGATAATAGTTTAACATGTGACATTATATAATATAAAATATAAGATTCGACTTGTTGTTTTAATGAATAGAGTGGAGATTTTTTTGTGTTACTTTCTAAATGTCGTAGATTTTTATATTTCGTGTAACTTTTACCAAATTTGAAATATTTTGTTGCATGGGAAATATCCTGTTGTAAAGAAGACTTGAAACCGTAAATGCAGCGCAGTTATAGATGGGATCTAAACTTTTTTCGTTATGGACTTGAAATGATTTGCAAATTGGTCATTATTATTTTTATACTAATACGAATTCCCATTGCTATCTATTTGGCAACCGAAAAATTTATCTATTCAATGTTCGATAAACAAACAAATTTATTTGAATGATCTGGATAAGAAAAAATTTATTTTTAATTGCTAATAAATTAATCCTTGCAAAGGATTTTTTTAATTAAGAAAAAAAAGCTTAGTTGATTTTTTTTCGTAAATAACTTTTGATGTTTGCATGAAGCTTATTCTTCTATAGCGATATACTTGAAAAAAAAACCCAATAGATTCAATTGACCTTTAATCTGGGATAAATAAATAAACATGAGGAAAAAAAGATCTTTTTTTTTTTTTTAATTTAGAAAAAAAAAGGCTTGATTGATTTTTCTAACAATCTAAATTCGTAAATAACTTTTGATTAACATGAGGGCTCTTCTTTGCAAAGGATCTTTATTAAAATTATTAATTCGTAATCTATTTTCCTTTGTATGTGAACAGACAAACAAACAAATTTTTGCTCAACGCAACGAATAAAATAAAAATCTTGATATAATAATAATATGACAGTCTAATGTTGATACTCCGAACGAATATAATAGATGGATATCTTGCATTTGAATGTAACGTGCAAAGTCAAATCATACATAGAACACCGTTTTGGCACTACATGCCTCGACTCCCGAATTCGAATGTAATGTAAAAAACAGAATCAATGCACCGTTTTTTTTTTGGTCAACGAGTGGGTTGGGTAGCGGGTCTATTTATATGTTTTTGTTGTAATTTATTAGACTACTTGATCAATGCACCACCTGGCATAATTGTTCACAACATAATGAAAGCTATTTGGAATTTAATTGTTTTTTATGTGTCAATTCTTAGTAAACATTCTGGTCTTGGGGCAGTTCTTGTTATTATTATTTATTTGTATAACATCATAATTAGTTATTTAGTAGAAATTAACATAGATTCACATTTAAAAGACTATTACTATATTGCATTTTAAAAGTTATTTGGATGGAATTAAATCGCAAATTCATGCAGATTTGCAATTAAATTGCTGAATAGTAATTAGGGTTAGTGATGTAAGAAGTTTAATAACTTTATGATAAGTTACTTAGAAATAAGTTGATAAATTAGTTTTGACTAAATAAAAATTTCTTTATAAAATCAATAAAAAATTTATCCACTAATAAAACTAATTTCTTAGTAATGGCTAATTCATTCTGATCCACATAATCATTAATTATTGTTATCACCAATTAATATGCTCTCCAAAATAATAATTGGTCTTAAAAAACAATTCCAATAAAAGAATTTAAGTATACCGTAATTGTAAATCAAATTAGATCATTTCTTCTACTCTTTCTTCTTTCCTTTCATTATTCTTGGTAATATTTTGTTAATTTAATGAGGATCCAACACAACTGTAAATGAGATTGCCAGTTTTGAAATCAAAAATGCATTCTTTACATTCCTAAATCATGAGTTTCGAAATTAAATCTGGTATTAGTATGGTATGTTAATTATAAATGTCTAAAATTTATTTTTCACAACCAATGTTGGTGATGCTACCTCTGTTAATGAATGACTTGGATTCTCAATTTTCTACTGCTTAATACGAGTAAATGTTTATCATAAGAATGGTGGTGATGGCTATTGCCAGTCATTGTCACTCTAGTTAAAATAATAAGAATCATATTAATATTTAATAAATGTGTTATATATTATATTAATTAATAATGATTAGGTAAGTCATACCTTTTTATATACAAGAAATTTTTATATTTTTAAATTTACATTCATATATGAATGTAGTAATAATAAATTTGGTATAACTCAAAAGTGCATCACTCAGATAATAATATTAGAGCCATGCATAAATGAACGTTAAAAGAAGAATGTTTTTTTAAAAAAAAAACAGGAAAAACAAAAATAAAAAGTTTAAATAATGTGGGGATGATGGTGAAACTCTTCCCCTCTGAACATAAATTTAATTGCTTCTTTTGAAATTTTCATTAGTGGGGGTGTTCAGACATATAAATGCCCCTGCACTTCAAATTTTGAATATAATATAATAGATCCAATGTAATGTTCTATTGGTATTGAATCTAATAAATACACTTCTCAATATAGTGCCATTGATTCGGTATACTAACATCGTAGATGCTATGGATCCTAAATTCTGACACTAGTACGAAAAATGAAATAGTGCTTTATAAGCCTTTTATCACCATTATTTGAGTTATGATCATTGCAGAATTAAGGTGGACGTTCACAACAGATTGTTACCATACATTAGGAATGGCTACCTAATTGGCAACTTTCATAAATTGTGGCCACGAAGTGCTTCCAGTGTCTTAATTCATATATTTACCACAGGCCCCGATCCACATCAGCAGGCTTTTCGGTTGGTATAGAGAAGGACGTTCACAACAGATCATCATCTGCCATACATTAGGGCTGGTTACCTAATTGGCAAATTTCACAAGTTGTGGCCACGAAGAGCTTCCAGTTCTCTCTTAGTGGCAGATAAACAACAACTCAACGTGAGAAAAAAAAAACCATCATCTTTCAAGATGATTTACATTGATTATTTTCCTTTAGTATGCTAAATAATTGTTTTGTTTAAAAGAAATATAAGAATGAATTTATTATTATGAATTTATTATTATGCATTATTTTATATTAATATTTTAAAAAAATAACAAACATATATAACTTACTATTAATATTTATATTATTATTATTGACATTACCACCACCGTCTATTGTTGTTGTTGTTATGATTATAATAATAGTGGTGGTAAATTTATTCATACTGGAAAATAATCACTTCCACTAAGATTGGGAGTGGGAATGAGGGTGGGAGCTGCTGTTGACAGTTGAAGTAGGAGCAGCTGTTGAGATGTTGAAGTAGGACTGGCAGCTGGAGCGGGAGAAAGAGTGCCAGTTGTTGATGGGTGTCCGTTCATCTTGTTGTTACGTGGTTGTTTTGTTGCGTAATAAAAATTCGTGCAACACGTAAATTAATATAACGCTATAATAAATTTGATTGGTCGATCGACATGTTATAGATAAAAGATAAATCGAAATTCATTCATTATTAATCCTTTTCCTGGGCCATCAAAAATTTATTTCCGGCTTATAAAGCACACATCAATAGAAAGCCTAAGTTATCACCAAAGTAATTTGAAAAATAACAAGGTAATTCAGAAGTTAGATGAGAGGTGCTTCCAAGATTCCTGCAAATATATTAATTAAACTAGTAACAACTCAACTAAAGACTATTGCCGTAATCCAAAGTATGGTTGCAAAAGTGGTTGCAAGGGTAATTGTGACCATTTTTTATATGCCGTAAATGCAATTACTACCATCATCATAATTTACGGCACTAGTCTTTAAACTCAACCACAAAAAAAATAACAGTAGCATGTTGGAGGTATGAATATTATTATGCCAATTATAATAATGTGTTAATAGTGTGTTTAATGAATAATTATCTTATTAACAGTGTAATATTTAAAATTCTTTATTAGGCAAAAATGATTAATGTTCAAATGCAAAGTTGGATGTAAGCTTTCAATATTCTATAAATATATTATTATTTACGAATAAAAATATTCAATTCAACATGAGATATACTTTTTTTTTCTTGGGTTATAAATATAGAAGTATTAGTGTTGCTATTAATAAATAGCAAAGGTTTTAAGCTAGGGTTTTGATGAATTAAATGTATAAAGATACTTCCAATGAATTCATATGTCATCTTGAAATTATAATAAAATTAACCTTTCCGCCTTGTAGAAAACCCATTTTTCATAATTTTTTAAAAGCATTAAATCCGGATATCAACCACCTCCAAGAAAAGCTCTCGCTGGTCACTTACTTGATAGTGAAGTAAGCACAAATTGATAAAGGTCTTGAGCATGCAGAAAATTTAACATTAGGTAATTAAATAAATAAATTATAATAGTTGTAAAAGTAATTTTACTAGCAATAAATTTTTTATCTTCTTAAACAATTGATGGATGAGTATAATATTAATGGTGGTGGTCTTAAAACATATATCAAAACACTATGGACATCTGTATATGATTGTGTATCATCAATTATCAGATTAAAAAAAATGTCTAGAAGAGGTATTTTAAATTTTATACATTGTGTTTTTACCAATTACAACAAATGATAAATGATAATCAGAAGAAGAATACTTGCACTTATGAGCTAAAAAAAAATATGTTGATGCTGATAATACTCATAATATAGCCTCAACTAAAATTGATTGCTAGTGGAGAGCCACTTTCTCTTTTTTCAATATCATCAAATTTACAAGCATTTGTGACAAACGTAACCATTATTTGGCTTCATATGATATTGCACCACCTCAATTAAGAAATTAACTCCAGAAATGTTAATGAAAGAAGGTCTTTATCATTGATAGTTATACACCCACAAATAATGTTATTAGAATCCTCATCAATTAATAAATTCCACACTTATTTCATGTTGCAAAAATATGATATTTATATTTATACAGTTTCGTTTTCTTTTTATAAAGGTTTTATAATGAAAATAATTACATGTATAATGATCAACTAAAAAATACCTTCATCACAAGATTATCAAGGAGATAGCACTAATAAATCATTGGATTCTAAAACCATTCCATTTGATACTTTTGAATGAAAACTTATATTCAGTGGTTAGAGATGCAATAATTGTTTTATATTAATAATAATATTTAATTTTTGTTTTATTAACTATAAGTGCACCACGAACTGTTATGATTTTGACATGCTGTAATGTCATAAATATATTTAGACGTCCATTTTCAATAATCATAAAATCGTTAATGTCATAAGATTTTGGGACACATACTTGCAATATGATTGGCTGGCACTTTGATAAAATTGTTTGATACTATTAATACAGTGCATGTCGTCTATACCCAAAATTATGAAAATTTTAAATATCATGTGATCCGCCCATCAGGTTTAAAAGAAAATACAATCATTAAATTCCGCTTCAAAAAATGAATTGTTTTATACAATACTCATCATAATTTGGAAAATTATAAATTCAAAAATTATTCTTCTTCTTTCAATAAAAGAATCCAAAGATTTAACTTTTTTTTCAAGTCGACCTGTAGGTGAATTTTAGATCGAATTTCGATGAAAAAATTTCTTTGAGCAATTTGATAAAAAAAATTAAAGACGCGTCGTTACACGAGCGAACTTTTCTCATTTTTGCCTTATCTTTGGGAATCATGTGTAACTTATAAAAACTTTGCGACTCTATCTCCAATTGAAAACTCCTTGTTTCCGTTGTTTTTATTGGCATGTAGTGATCAACAAAATAAATACATTTTATTTTAAAACCTCTGTATATATATATAATTTACACTTTATGCATTTTCTAAATGGAATTTGTATTCGTGTAGTTAAAAAAAAATCTAAAAATCATTCTCAAAGAATCATTATCAGGCGATAATTCAGATTCACTACCTGAATCAATTATTGTTTCAGAGTCATAATTGAAGAATTGTGATTGTTTAGAGAATTATAATCAAAGCATTAAAATTTTGAATGCCTCTTTTAAAATTTCAATGTCTCTCGTCTGACGTTTAGAAAACGTTTATTTTATATTTCAATATTTGAAATGAATTATTTAAAAGAAAAGATTACATGCGGACGCGTTCAAAATAAATAAATTACCAATTGGTACCATACTGTCGATATGGAACAACTAATGGTGAAATTGTAACAACCTTTATGTACCAGGAAATCAATCAACCTCACTAGTAACACAATTGTTTAGAAGATAATTATCTATTTTTTTTTTTTATATAGTGATTTTTTTTTTGATAAAATTTTTTTTTACCTTTGAATGATTTAAATGAGACGAAAACAAAAATATTAGAATTACTTAACAATCAATACTACTTAATTAGATTGCTATATTTAATAAAAGATTTTTCAAGAAAGATTAATACTTTATATGAAATTTGATGACATGTTCATTGCTCTCTGTGCCAGTGATTGATCTCTGATGACAAAATCTTCACCTGCTACCTCACGAAAACTTGGTCTATATTCTAATCCCTGATTTTACAGTAAATGGCAACAATGTCAAATTACTTTTAGGAGAGATAATATTTACATATGAAGACCTGGTTATACTTTAGATCGATCTATTGAATATGGAACAGTTGATGTTGTCACATGCGGGATACAATTTCTTGGCAAGTGAAATTCTTTTAATAAAATTTTGTCCAACTTATATTAATATTAAAAAGGCCTCTATCTTATGACAGTATACAACTGTGAAGCTAAAAGTATCAAACTCTAAGATTGTCAACATCAATTTAATAAATCTTAACATGTATAGATCTGGATAAGAAATATATAAAGAAATTGGATCCTACGTATAAATATCAAAAGATTTAATTTTATATAAACAAAGTTTTGACTTGAGATATTTAATCACACATTTACAATTTAAGTTAATTAATTAATACTCATTACTAAATATTAAAAGGTAACAATAATCACAAGGGAAAGGATATTGAAAAGTTGAAATAGTCATCAATAAAATTAATACTTGACTGGCTATTATTAATAAATGATTAATAATTATTCAATTACAAATCAAATAATAATTCTATTAAACCTTTTACGGGCAAGATTTGTTTTAATAGACAACTGAAGATATACATACTCTCCTCTACTTTGTCTAGAAACTTTGACATTGGGTGAATTATCAATGGATGATTGATTTATTCTTTATTTTTTACTATTGTTTTTTTTTTTACGTCAACATCCCGTTCATATATATTTTTATTAGAATATTTTTAAAATAAATTGATTTACAATTAACTTTGTATGAATCCGTTCCTCTTGAAAGTAATTAAAACGACATTTCAGAAAGAACAGATATGCCAGACAATAATATATGTGAAGTTTATTCAATCAGTTTCAATTAAACAATTTAACTGCATCATAGAAATTGTTGACTGATCTGGATATTACATAGGGAGTAGAAAGTCGGAACCAATCTATTTACTAAATTTAAGTAAGAATTATTTAGATTAGAAGTTGGTATTGATTCTTTATTAATTACCATCACCACTTATTTCATATTTTAATAATGAAAAATAGCAAAAAAAAAAAAAATTTATTAAAAAGAAAAAAAAAAGAAATAAAAAAAACTCTTATCATTTTTAATAGAAAATCTGTTTCCTTTTTCCAAGGGTTTCTATTTCAATAGGTCTAGGTCCTTCCCAGTTCCTCATCAAAACTCCCAAAGAATTGTCAGAAATAGTAGCACTACTTTCAAAAATTATGCTATTCAAATTTTTTGGTGAAGTTTGATTTAAAATTTCTAAAATTTTATCACCATTTATTGTATAATTTCGAGCCCTGTTATAAAATCCAATGCTTTTCAATTTAGTGCAATTATTGAATATGTGTACAAGTTGTTGATATACTTCATTCTTATATACAATTGTTAAATGTTCTAATTTTCGACATTTTTGAGCAACAGTTCGAATCATTTCCTTCAAAAGATGTTGAAGTGGATGATCACCTATAATATATAACCTTCTAAGATTTACTCCATTGTCTTTAATAAATTTTGATGCAGAAATCGATAACTTCATTCCTTCAATACATGGAAGTATAATGGACTTTTTAGTTGGCATTTTATTTCTTTTGCATGTTAAATTTAATATTTTTAAATTTTTAAATGTTGGTATTAAAGTGTCCAAATCATTTGTCTTGCCACAACTTTCATAATTAATTATTGATTGCGAATGAATCGAAATTGCCTTTTTGAGATTATCTGATAAATTTAATCTCTTCTTTGAGGTGATGGATAATTTTTTAATTTGTTTTTGTGCTTTAACTAATTTAACTATACTACGATCAACATCATCATCATATTGAGAAAAAATTCTAAGGTGCATTTTCAAATTTTGAATATTTTTACAAATTTTTGATAATTTATCAAGAATTTTAGAATTAAGTGATAAATCACAAATTAATTCAGAAAGATTCTGAAAACAAGAATCAAATCTACAATGATAAGTTATCCATTCGAATTCTAATTTAACTATTTTAAGTTTTTTAATGGTTGTTGAATGATCCAAGATAAAATTTACCAAACTCTTTTTTAAATGATAATCTTTACCAGGTATGCTTAATCTATAAACTCCAAATAATAGTGATAAATCCAATTCAGTAGCATATTTAGCATAATTATGCAATGGCGGTCTACCCAATAATATATACTTTAGTAGAATGTCATCATCTTTCACCAAGAAATTCTTGTCATTTATCAATAAACAATTTATTAATACATTGATGCTGCTTCTGCAATTAAATGGATTTCTCCATAAAGCTGGAATGTTGAAATTGTGCCATTGTCTATTTACCAAAATGCAGGAATATAGTGTTTTGTAATTATAATCTTCCTTGATATATTCAAATACTTCATTTAAAAGTTCAAGTGGCAAAGATGGTGAAAACATTTTTTTTTTAATTTGATCTACCTCTGTTACATTGAAACCCTCACCACTCACCCTTTTAGTATATGATAGTCACATTCCTACCCAATCAAAATAAAGAACGGGTAGCGTACAAAGGGTTTTCTATTAATGTTATGCCAATATATTGATCTTAACCAGTCTTTAATTATCTAAAATTCCAAAATAATAAAGTCGTAGAGATACTTTGATACCAACTTTCAAAAACTTGAGATTTCAGATGTTGCAAGTAAGTTCATAAATTTGAAATCAAAATTTCCCAATATCATTACATTCGTTGCATTCGCTGGAAAAAATTTTAAAGTTTGACAATTGATGGCAGACCACAAGATGAAAATAACGTTAAAAATTAATTTAATCTGTGGCATCAACAAAAAAAAAATATGGTTCAGCAATCAATTGATTCCACATCTAAAATCAGATATTTTTAAATCAAACAATCATTTTGGAATAATTTAGGCCTAGGCCTCTAGATTTATTATAGTTGAACGCATTGATAATCTAAATGATGTACGTATCTTTTATCTTTTTCTTTAAACTTATTGATGCAAGAAAAAAATTAACTAATAAAAGTACAAAGAATCAGCATGTTATAAAAGCATATTCAATCAACACTATTCACAAATTAGTGAATTGACAAATCATTTTTTTTAAATTCTTATCCTGGTGCCTGTATGACGAAAACGCGTTAGGAAGACCTCGAATATAAACATAAATATATGTGTGTGTGTGTGTGTGTGTGTGTGTAATATATTTGCAAGGAATTTTTTGGTGTAAAATTTTATTATTTCCTGTTATAATGGAGGTGTTATTATGATAATTAATATTAGAGAATTGCACTAAAAACTAAAAGAATTCTTTCTTTTTTTCAAAACTCCATTTGATGTTCACAAACCAGAAATATATGTATGATTCAAGGGGAAAAACCAATACTATGAATTAGATCGGGAGTTAATACTGCTGCACAAGTAATAAGATTCTTACCAGCCTTTTCTAATCTATTAATTATTTACATTTTTGGAAAAAAAAAGTGCAAAAAAGGAAAGTGACTTTTATCATACATATATCTATCCCATATTTTGATTTAAGGAAACTAGCGCTCCGAAAAAACCGAAAATGATAAATGATAAAATGATATCAATATAGAAATTTCATTCGGAAAAATGAAATTCAATTGGTTGATTGATATTAATATGTCCAGGGCACTAGTCAAATCGAAGCTGAGCTGAAAACCGAACCGTTAGAGCTTTAATGGAAACAAAAGGTTGGTTAATTAATAATTAAATAATTATATTTAAATATAGTTTATTTTGATAGTAAATTTGCAATTTTCCATTTCTAATAAGTCTTGTAGAAAATCTAGAAACGATGACAATTATAACAATAAATTTCCTAAAAACAATATATATATATATATATATATATATATATATATATATGATGCATTTTCTACGTTTGTTATCAAAGCATGCATTCAAATTAGCATTGGGATTAAAAGCTCAAAGAGATACAAGTTTATTAAATCAAATATCGGAGATGTAACGGATTTAAAGAAATCATCAAGAACTGTATTATAAATGAAGAGAGTGTGGATGGTGGTGGAAATGGTTTCTGTTAAATGAGATATCTATTTATCCACGATATGGTATGGTGAAAAGGAAAATAAACACAATTGTATTTTTAGATTTCAAGTATTTATTTATTCTTTCTCTTTCTAAATATATATGAAGGAATGTTTACATGGAATAGAGATTCAAGGTTTGTTGTTGCCTAATCTAGCGTCAAGCATTTGTCCATGAAATTTGATTAACATCAGACATTTTACGGAATAATTAACAATAATAATTCCCTACATCTAGAACAAAATAATTATAAAATAAGTATACTGAATCAAATTTATCATTTTGTCATATTCAATCAAATAATGAGAATACCTGTTGAAATGTTTTGTGAAATCTGCAATGAATCAAGAAATAAAAAATCATTTTATATCTCAAGTGTCGCCTAAAACTTTTAATATTAATAAATGGAATTGCTAATTAAATTGAAAATGAATCTTCATTTTTAGAAATAAAATTCTATTTTCTAGTTGTACAATTCTATTGTAACACGTGGACTTATCATATAATGAAAAATACAAATATAGATAAATAATACTTTTATGAGAATAAATAAATGTTCCATTAGTTCTTTAGTATTATATTTACTAATATTGATAAATTGATGTTAAAATAAAACTTCTTGGACGAAAAATGATCTAGTACGAAGTTTTTTTTGTTATAAATAAAGAGAAAATTCAATTGAATTAGAAAATAAAAAAAAATAAATCTTAAAATTCAAATAAACAATAACTATAACAACCAACATGAATAAAATCAATATTTTTTTCATCTTAATCGTCTTCTATGCTACACTAATCACTTCATTTTCAATTCCAAATCCAATCAGAAAGTTCACTAAAAGAGCCCTTGGTGATATCGTTGACATTCCAATCAGAGAGGTCACTAAAAGAGCTCCCGATGATAACGTTGGCAACTATACTCAATGTGCAGGCACCTATCCCATCACTTTTACTGAAGCGAGTTACACTCCAGCAATATGGCAACCTGGTAAAAATGTCACTGAGCATTTCGTAGGAGATAGCACTGTTCCGATTGAAGATGGAGCAACAGTAAATGTAGAAATCTATTCAAAGGATAGTAATATATTTTTATTTTCACATTCAATTAACTATTGTATAAACTCCGCCGAGCCATGTCCAATTCCAGCAGGTCACTTTGACAAAACGCGTGAATGGAAAGTGGAAAAAAGCTCACATCGACCTAAGGGCGTGACTATTGATTATTTTATGAATGCTACTAGTAAGTTATACCCATCTAACACTATTGTTTTGTTTATATCTTAATTTTGCTTGGAAACTGACTTTGTTATTAATAATATTTACTATTTTGTTATCCAGTTGTCAGCAAGGATAAAACTGTTTTAGCATGTTTAGAAGGCACACTCACGATAAAATACCCTTAAATATGTATATTTTATGTAAATTTTATCAACAATAACAATATTATAATAAATTCAATTATTATTTATAAATATAAAAAAGTTCTTGCCTTTTGACTTTAATGTTTTTCTTTTTCCAAAATTCGATTTTTGCATCTTAAAAAAAAAAAAACGGTAACACAGTCAGAACTCGTTAAACCGAAGTCAATGTTACAAAAAAAAAAAAAACGGGCCTATAAAGATAAATTTTAATAGGTATATAGAGATTAGTTTATCGTGTATATTTGTTTTATCAAAGCATCCAAATATACAGACGGGGTTTTGAAGTACCCCGCCCAAACTCAAAAGGCGACTAAAATGTTTCACTGTAAAATTAAGGCATTGGCTTATACTGTATTTCAATGTATTTTATTTTTAAGTAAGCAAACCATATAAAATATTATAATAATTACTAGATAGTATTGTTGTTTTGACGATATGTTACCAAGGTTGTAAAAATTCGTTTCCAAATGATGCAAGTAAAAACCTTGACATAAATAAAAACTTTGACGTAAGTAAAACACTTTACGCAAGTAAACATTATTTTAAAAGCCGACTAAATATAAAAATAGATGTTTCAATGCCTTCTATTTTTATTTTATATTTTTCTTACATATCAGAGTAGATAAAATCATTTCAACTAATTTTAAAATTATTATTATACTTTGAAGATGAAAAATTTTACGAAAAAGCTTTTTATAATTATCATAAAATTACTATGTGCAAGTATCAAAGATTGATTGATTAAGTTACTTTGCAATACAATAATAATATTTATATTTATCTTTATCTTATTGTAGTAAATTTTATTAAGGATAACTTTGAGCCTTCGCAATAGATAATTAACGTTCTAATAAAATAAAAACTCTGTGATTTAATCATTAAATAAAATCAATCGTTAACAAACTTTTAAAAATAAATAAAATAAAAATAAAATATTGTCTTTATTTTCTTTGTTTGATAAAAGTAACAAGTGTAATTAGCGCTTTGGTAAAAGGTAACAATTGTGGACTTTAGTAAAAGTCACATTTATTTGCTTTAATGAGCAAGCAAATAAAGTTAGGACTGACATTGATCAAACTAGTGAGCGTTAACAACGATTAGTAACGTAATTTGCTTTAGTGAGTGAGCAAAGGTTTGGACTAAGGTTGGTCAACTAGTGGGTGTTAACAAATTATCGTCCAAAGGTTAATTGAAAATACTGTTAGTATTAATGTAATTGTAGTGTAAGACTGTTAAACAAGCTGCTTAAGTTGTTTTGCAATCAAACCAAAGTGAGTTTGCAATCAGCCAATAAATGTAAACGACTGAAATAAATAAATCACAAGGACTTTATAGAATCTCAAGAGTACTTTAAAAGGCTATATTTATTTAATTACCATTAAATGTGAGACCAAAGTAAATTTGTAAACTAATTAATTGACAACGAATTACTGAGTTGCTTGCAATTAACTGACAAGAGTAGCCCAAAAATTAGGCCATAATTGTTAATTGGCCAAGATGATACAATGTCACCATTTAACAAGAAACAAAAAATTGTAAAAAGTTATTATTTCAAAATATTATTATAATTTAACAAAGAAATCAAAATAAAGATAAAATAAAAAGATAATTTATAGTGAAGATTAAATTAGTCATTCATCAATTCTTTCTTTACTATAATTACTAGAATCTAATGTTAATAATTATTTAATTAATTAATTAATATCATTAGTAATAATTAATGGATAGTAATTTTCCAATTGATTAATAATGAAATTTTTATTCACCTTTGTTGACATTTTGGAGAAAAAAGTTAAAATCAAGATTATTTAACGAGCTATCATTACTTGTTAAGCCTTTTAAGCTTTTAGATTTAGCAATCTCTTCATCTAATATTCTACTTTTATGATATGCATCTGGGTGTGAATTGTGTGCTTGTTGCGAAGCACTACTACCACTGCCACTACTAGTATTATCAATAATTTTATTATTTTTATTTACAGAAAAATCAAACAACTCTCCAGTAGTTGATCTTTTTGATGGATCCACATCTCAACACCTCTGCATCATTTGCACATAATCACCAGGCATTTCAGGTAATAATGGTGGTCGTAAACCTTCACATATATCAAAAATCAAACGATGATTGTGAGCTCTATCATCAAATGGTGGATGACCTGCAAATATTTCCCACATTAGCATCCCAACACTATAGATATCTGTTCCTTTTGTGTTCTTTGTATCATTTTTGCCTCTAAGTAGCTCAGGTGCAACATATGATACAATCCCATAGACTTTATTTGATGATTCATCATCAACTGGTCCACATAATCCTAAATCTGTAATATAACAACCACCTCCTGCCACAAGTATATTACCACTATGTAAATCACAATGGATTAAATTTTTTTCATGCATATAATATAATGCAATACATAAATAAAAAAAGATTGTAATTCTGCCTTTTAATGTTAAATTTAAATGATTTTTTTGTAAATAACCCCTTAAACTTCCTTCTGAAGCATAATCTAAAACAATTGCATAATTCCCATTATCTGGGAATTTAGTTATACCAAAGCAAGGAACAATCATATGTGATTTAATTTCAAAATAATTCATTGCCTATTGAACATAAAATAAATTAGTATTTATTATATAACACAGTATTGTTTTAAATGACAACTACCAACCTCATCAAAAAAGCCTTTTCCTGGATTACTTGAATCATTTAAATTTTTTAATACTACTACTTGCCTCCCTTGCTCTCCTAAATAACTAAACTCCTTTTTATTTTCATTGTAATCAACTATTTGTCCTCTTGTCCATTCCGCAGTATAAATTTAACTAAATCCGCCTTCTGTCAACTTTGTTACTTTTTCAAATTGCTCAAAAGGTATCCATTCTAAAATATAGTCTGGCAGAGATGATTTCATTTGACATTGTTGAATAAAATCATCAATTATGTTATTTCCAGATGTCAAATTAGTGCTCTGTAATTGTAATCTAATGCATCCTTCACAGAATCTATCAGAGTATCTTGTCAATTTACACTTGTTACATTCTTTTGGTTTTCCTACTTTATCTCTTGCATTCTGTAGTTCAAAATTATAAATAAACTCCTCCTTACAATATTTTTTTTCATTTTCAGAAAGCTCCTTGTTTTTTTTGACCAATGGAAAAAAATAATCTTTTCTACTTTCTCTGTCAGAATTAGCAGTTGCATTATTATACATTTCACCATAAATTTTAAATACAAATTCCTTTCTTTTTGATGATAACGATGATAATAGTTTAACATGTGACATTATATAATATAAAATATAAGATTCGACTTGTTGTTTTAATGAATAGAGTGGAGATTTTTTTGTGTTACTTTCTAAATGTCGTAGATTTTTATATTTCGTGTAACTTTTACCAAATTTGAAATATTTTGTTGCATGGGAAATATCCTGTTGTAAAGAAGACTTGAAACCGTAAATGCAGCGCAGTTATAGATGGGATCTAAACTTTTTTCGTTATGGACTTGAAATGATTTGCAAATTGGTCATTATTATTTTTATACTAATACGAATTCCCATTGCTATCTATTTGGCAACCGAAAAATTTATCTATTCAATGTTCGATAAACAAACAAATTTATTTGAATGATCTGGATAAGAAAAAATTTATTTTTAATTGCTAATAAATTAATCCTTGCAAAGGATTTTTTTAATTAAGAAAAAAAAGCTTAGTTGATTTTTTTTCGTAAATAACTTTTGATGTTTGCATGAAGCTTATTCTTCTATAGCGATATACTTGAAAAAAAAACCCAATAGATTCAATTGACCTTTAATCTGGGATAAATAAATAAACATGAGGAAAAAAAGATCTTTTTTTTTTTTTTAATTTAGAAAAAAAAAGGCTTGATTGATTTTTCTAACAATCTAAATTCGTAAATAACTTTTGATTAACATGAGGGCTCTTCTTTGCAAAGGATCTTTATTAAAATTATTAATTCGTAATCTATTTTCCTTTGTATGTGAACAGACAAACAAACAAATTTTTGCTCAACGCAACGAATAAAATAAAAATCTTGATATAATAATAATATGACAGTCTAATGTTGATACTCCGAACGAATATAATAGATGGATATCTTGCATTTGAATGTAACGTGCAAAGTCAAATCATACATAGAACACCGTTTTGGCACTACATGCCTCGACTCCCGAATTCGAATGTAATGTAAAAAACAGAATCAATGCACCGTTTTTTTTTTGGTCAACGAGTGGGTTGGGTAGCGGGTCTATTTATATGTTTTTGTTGTAATTTATTAGACTACTTGATCAATGCACCACCTGGCATGAAATAGTCTATTTTTATTAAAGATTGCATCATTGGTCATGAATACATGATAGGATGCTGAGATTCTTCGCATGCAATACTAACTTTGATGTTCCGAACGAATATATATGTATGTATGTATGTGATTAAGCCATATGTTTTGTAATAGTAATACACGAAACTCATTGTTACGTTTTTGTTTAAAAACTTGTTTTCTTTGCGGAGAATTGAATGATGTGTAACATTTTTAATAGTTTATTTGATTTGCCTTTAAGTTTTTCTCTGACAGGATTAATTGTAAGGATATAAATTGAAAAGCGAAAATTACATGATTTAAAGAACAACTTCATCACCAAACTCTATTAATCGATTTATCAATAAAAGTATTTCGGCATTCTTTGACGATTTAAAACTTACAAAAATATGTACCAAACCCTGTCTTATGTGCTATGTAAAGGTACTAGTATTGATCAACTATGTTGTTTCAAACGCGGACACTAAAGACAGCTGAAGCGCATTATTAATATTACCGTGTATTATTGTTAACTTCAAAAGTCAAAAATTCTATTTAACGCAACTTATATGTATGTAAAGACGATTTGATTATATGAATGCAATAATAAAAGAATAGTTTTAATTTGTAAGAAAGAAGAGGTGTTTTATTTTGAAAGAAAATGTACAGATAAAAAACAAGTGGTTTAATTTCTAATTCAAATTATAACTTTCCATGATAATTATTCTTCTTGCATTATTGCAAATATACATACAATGATAGAATAATCCAATTTTATCATTATCATTATTGCTGCTGTATCAAGTGTTTTTACTTGTATCAAGCATTTTTAATTACGTCAAGTGGCTTTAATTACGTCAAGTGGCTTTAATTACGTCAAGTGGCTTTACTTACGTCAAGTGGCTTTACTTACGTCAAGGCTGGTGAGAAACTACCTTTAGTCAATGACTTAGTTACGTCAATGACTAAAGTCAAAGTTCGTAATACATCGTTGACGTAATGTGTTCAAAAAAAAAAAACAAAAAGTGAAGCGTGGAACCATTTTACAATTTGTAGATGGAAAAGACAAATACAATTGTTGCACCAAGTAAATGTTTTTTTTGACTTCGAGACCATTTTTAGTTCAATATAAAATTAGGTGGTTCGTTCGGTGCCTTAGATACAGACTTTGGTAGAGCATTTAAAATTTAACAGAGAATTGGTGCTCTAAATAACAGGTTTTGGACAATCTATCTCTCTCATGGTCAATGACACTAAAAGTTAGCAAAACAACATCAAAGTTTCCCCAATAGTGTGATCCTAATGTGCAAGCAGCAAGAGAGCAAAACGAATCACATCAGCGTTGTCAATCGATTTTCATGTTCCATTCATAGATTGTTCTAGACAGTGAATCTCGCTCGGTTTAGCGGACATTTTATTTATCTGATAATATTAATATTAAACCGAGATACTTGTAAAAGTCAAATTTCTGATTTTATAACAAAATCACGTGATATCCTCAGAATATTTAAATAATCTGTCAGGTCCCTAAAGAAATTATCGATTATTGACAATAACTAGTATTAAAGCGTTTATTAAACTGTTTTCTCAATGACTACTATATGAAAGCTTAGAGTATTTCACATCTTCTCAAGTCTTTAAAGCGATATTCTTAGCTTTAAAGCGAAAAGGTAATTCCATTTTTGAATTATTTTAATAATAGAATTCGAGTAATCATGACACCGTTTTGTAACACGAATGTATCGTGTAACTTCTTTTAAAAAAAAAAAATTCATCTTTTTTTTTTTTTTACAAAAAAAAAATATATTTTCTTATAAATATATTAACAATGGGTGGTATGTATAATTTTTTAAAAATTATCAAAAATAATTTTTTTGATGTTATTTAATAATTAATTTTAATTTTATATATATATATATAAATAAAGCATACAAGTATCTTGAAGAACTTTATAAAAAGAAACAGTCTGATGTTCTTCGCTTCTTACTACGTGTAAGATGTTGGGAATACAGGTAGCTAGCTAGCTTACACAATTTTTAGGCATGAAATAAAAGCTTTATGTTCCAAAGAAATATATTTTTCAAATAAAAAGAAAATATATATGCGGGATTGGAACATAAATATTTCATTTGCCAATGATTGATTTTATTAATATAATATATATTAATTAAATTATCCCGCAATTTTTTGGTATGTTTCTACAAAAAAAAAAACTTTTTTTTTTGAAATAAAAAAAAAAAAAAAACAAATTTTAATACATTTAATTAGACAATTAAATGTTGTACACCGAGCTTCTCGTCCGTCTAGACCTGATAAAGCTCGTAGATTAGGTTATAAGGTACACACGCTTATATATATATATATTGCATATTCACATTTTACATATAAGCTAATATAATATATATTCTTTTTGTATTTAAAAGGCAAAGCAAGGATATGTTATTTATCGCATTCGTGTTAGACGTGGTGGTCGTAAAAGACCCGTACCAAAGGGTGCTACATTTGGTAAACCGGTAAATCAAGGTATAAATCAACTCAAGTATCAACGTTCTCTCAAAGCAACTGCCGAAGAACGTGTTGGTCGTAGATGTAGTAATTTGCGTGTTTTAAATTCTTATTGGGTTAATCAGGTATGAAAAAGAAAATATTCACAAGCCATTAAATAATAATAATATTATTATTGAAGTTAATTAGTTGATCGATTAATTAATTAATTAATTACTTAAGGATTCAACTTACAAATACTATGAAGTAATTCTCGTCGATCCCAATCATAAAGTGATTCGTCGTGACCCAAGAATTAATTGGATTGTGACTGCGAAACATAAGCATCGTGAATCCAGAGGTCTTACTAGTATTGGTAAGAAGAATCGTGGAATTGGTAAAGGTCATAGATTTAATAAGACAATTGGTGGTGGCCGTCACTCAAGTTGGTTACGTCGCAATACATTATCATTGCGTCGTTACCGTTAAAAAAATATTATTATTATTTCACAATTAAAGAAAATAAATGAAAACTTAAACGTTAAAAAGATTACTACTAGCACTATAGAATTGGAAAGGAAAATAATACTGTTATTTCCACATTCAAATTTTCATTATCTTGGCAAAATAAAAAAATATTATAAATATTTATTTATCATTAGGTGCTCCAAAACTTCACTTGATTTTTTTTTTCTTTTTGTGTTGGTCAACGATAAAAATAATTTCATTATTATTATTATTATTTGTATTGGTGAATTAATAAAAAAACATTATACAACATAGAAAAGCTTGATGTACTCAAATCAGCCTGCATGGTTAAGTTCACTTTTGAAAATCGTGTTCTTGGAAATTATAGATCTTTATTATATTAATTAAATATGTGTGTAAATAAATATACAGGTAAAGAGTTCTAATAAATAAATAAATAAATAAATTTTCTTGTGCCAAACAAAATGTAAAAACCAGATGATGTTGATTATAATCAAACTGTTCTATATATTATTATATTCATTTATATGAAACAATTTTTGATTACAAGGTGATTTCGGATCATTAAAATGTTTATAAGGTTCACCAGGGTTTAGAGCATTTCCACATAAATAACAAAAATGTGCACAACAACGTGAACAAACCATATGATTACAACCCATTGATTTTTCAATTACGGCTTTACAACTTGGACAATTTTGTGCATTCATGCTAACCCATTTTGATACTTCCAACTCCATTTTAGCATCCCTGGCCAGTTTCTCTAGATTCTTCTTTCCATAACGTAATTCCAAAGTATATTTCAATTCCCCTTCTGCTTCCATATAATCACTTACTATTTTACTAATATTATACATATTGCATGGTGCACTTGAACCATGCCTTTTTTAAAATAAAAATTTATATTGATTGATTATCGGTAAAAATAGTAATTAATTAATTAAAAATTTTTTTTGAAGGAAAAGAAAAAAAAAACAAACTTACCAAGTTTTTTCACACCAACAACAAAATGCAAAAGAACATTTTGGACAAACACATAATTTATCATAGTTGGAGTTCTTTCTAACAGGAGCTTGACATGATTTTCGAGGACAATAGGTGACCAATGGATCTGTCTCAAGTTTTTGCTTTTCTACTAAATATGAATATCTATCAGAAGTTTCTTTATCAACTATCTCAGAAATTTCTTCTGTTGCTAATATATGTTTTAATTGACAACCTGGTTCAGGACACTTGACTTGTGTGATGAACCCTTCTCTGATCAACATTTCAAAATATTTACAAATACAATTTTGACAAAACACATGTTGACAAGATTTGAGTTGAATACATTGTTCACCACGTTTTTCTTCAAGACAAATTGCACAATTGAAATGATTATTTGAAAAATCTTGATATAAGGCTTGTTGATTATATGTATTTATAATTGATCTAAGTGTTGTAAAATCATTGTGTTCTGGAAATATATAATATATGTGTGTGTTAGTATAAAAGTTTAAATTAAATTTTTCAAAAAATACTTTTTTTCAATATTATATAGCTTTTAACTTACCATCAGAAAGAATCAATGGTGATGATATATTCAGAAAATCTAAAGTATTATTTTGAATAAATTCTGCAAAGTGAAATAAAACCTTATAGATAAATAAATAATAAAGCAAAAGCAATAAATCAATAAAGTAAATTATTTAAAATAGCTTTATATTTAAATGGTGCTATTATTCTTATCGTCACCATTATTGTCACTAGAAGCAATCAACACATACCACATTTTTTTCTTCTTGCCAAATTTTTTCTAGTCGATTTTCCAATTGCTTTATTGAATCATTTTTCAACCAACAACATTCGAGATTAAATTTTAATATTTCATCAAATGGATAATTTTCTGTCATCAAAAAAGTTATTTTTATAGGAGGCAAGTGCTTGATTTTCAGAAGATGAGGATGATAATTTTCTGTGTTATTATCATTGTTATTGATAATTTTACTGTCATCATCATCATCATCATCATCATCATCATCATCATCACCATTACTATTATTAATGAAATATACAGTGATTTCGTCCGACATTGACACTTGAATGGTTAACGATCCTTTATAGTGTGGATCATTTTTTTCATATATGAAATTTTGTGGATATATTGCCTAATTTTTTAAAAATTGAAAATTAAACAAATTAAAATAAATGTTAGAATGCTATTGAATGTTAATCTTGTTGCTTGTTTATTTGTACTGACTTCGAGAGCAAGGATTTCATTTTCTTGTTGAATCAAATTATTATTAATGTTTGTTGACATTTTCATTTAAAAAAAAAAAAAGAAAAAAGAAAAATATAAAAATATAAAAATTTGTCGATTACAATGACAGTATTTATTCGCTCAATTCAGCAATTGGCAAAATTTAAAAAGTTTTTGTTGATTAACCAATCAAATTCAAACCCACTATGTTGTTTTATCATATGCTAAAATTTCCATTTTTGCATTTCATCTGAAAATTTTGGAATGTTTCATACTCGGGCATACAATAAACCAGTAACATGCAATAATGGTTGTTAAAATAATGTCACTCACGTGTGCTATTTATTATTGCATGCTCCTCCGCAAAATTAGGAAATAATTTATAAATTTGGCCATTTAATTTTTTTATCAATATTGAATATTCGAATAAAGCTTTACAATTGACTCCTAAACATTGAAATTCTCAATTTAAAGATACAAAAGAAAGTATGCAAACTGCTCTTGAAAGGTTGACTGAGAGTAAATAAAAATTTTTTATGGAAAATCGAAATTTTTATGAAATTTAAAATTTTGTAATTAAACTTATTCGTAATATCACACACTATTACTATTTCATTCTCATACTACTACTGTCTCTGCTTTTTAATACGTCGCTTCTGTTTGAGGCAATATACGTTAAAGGTTGAAAAAAACTTTGTAAATGTTTTGTTTGATGAATTATAGGAAATGATAATAAAATTTGGATATATTCACCCACTATATTATATCAAGTAAATAAAACATTGTACTCGAATATACATATATGTTAAATGAAAGACAAGTCTTATTAGATCAATATTTAAAATGAATAAGATGTCATCAAGAAAAAGCCATGCTTACATCTATCTGTAGTTTTGTAGTAGAAAATTATTATTCAAAAAGCCATTGTCTCTAATAAAGTTTGTGAGTATTCAAATCAATTGGATAACAATAAAATTCAATGAATTAAAATCCGATTATCTTTTGTATCAACAATCTCATTGTAAATATATCTGCAAAGTAATTTTACGTTAAAGAACCTCACATACATTTAGAAAATATTTCCTTTTCAATAAGATAATACTATCCAATTTTTTGATAAAGCAGCTTTGAAATATGAAGACCTTGCTTTTGAACGAGAATGTTAAAACTTTTACAGCCTATTCTACCATATACTCTAACCCTAATTTCCTTTCATTTCTGATTCATTCAATAACTTTTTTAAATCATTTACAAGTTTACTATGTATTTTAATGGAAGGACATTGTTATTGGAATTGAAAAACAAGTTGACATTTGTATAGCATAACGGAATTTCTCTGTGATTGGTTAATAATGATCGACAAATTTAATTGAGTTTATTGGCCAGAATTTATTTATTTAACTTAATATAGTTGGCTCGGTCTAAAGACCTCCTAAGTTTTGCATAAATTTTAAAAGTATAGAAGTCACTTTCTGTCCTATCTTTTAAAAAAATAACGTTATTAGTTGATAGAATAGGTCTTTAGTTTTAATGTAATAATGAGATATTCTCAAAAAAATCATTTGTTGTAGAGTTCTATTCTTTTTTAGAACATGTACTTTACTATGTTCATGAGAAATTTGCCGCTAGGATCATTACTAAATTTAGACCAAACTACAAAAATCATTTCTAAATTTAGACTAATACATGACCATCATATCTAAATTTGGCAGTACGAAATAAATTTTTAAACCCAAAATCACGTGAAGTCCTATTTTCGAAAATTTTTATTGCATTTTTGAACAAATTACAAAATTGCTATTTTTGAAATTTGGCCACGTGGCGCAGAAATAGGAGGTCTTTAGACCAAGCCAACCATATATATAAAATTCAATTCTAATCATTAACTTATATGCAATATTATTAGGTGTTATCTTTGATAATACTATTTTAAATTTCTAAAATATATCCAAAAAAAAGTAACTATTAAGTTCAATTCTTAAATTTTTTCATAAAAATTGAATTTGTAAATACATAATGATAATATTTTATTTTAACTTATCTGCAATATTATTAGGTTTCTTGTTCCTTTTATACTGTTAAGTTCATTGACTCTTTTATTTCATATTTTAAATTTTGTACACGTTATTACAACATTTTAAACCTCCTATTATTGTAAACTTTACTTATAATACTCCCATGGGAAAACCTTTGATCAGGTTTGATCAGGGTATGAGATATGATAAAGAAGCTTGAAAATTACGTGCCTATAAAAAAAATTTTTATACAAATCTGTGACTTGTCATATGACGGACCTATTTTTAATTAGGACGACTATTATAAAATAATATAAATAACCGTGTAACAATTTTTGGAAAATGATCGACATTTAGAAATTCCGTTATGCTCATTTGTATTAGAAACATATATATTAATATATAGTAATAGTTCTATGTACTCAAATTATCAGTATATTAGACACCTAATCCGGTCATTTTCCAAAAGGTAAATCCTGTTTATCCATGGAATAACAATGGATAAAGCTTCCGTTTTTCGGGTGTATGGGCATGGATATCTCTGATATCGATCTCTGGGATTTTGTTCGGATAATTCACTCTATGATCGACAAACTCGTGGGTTGGATAAATGGATAAAGGTTTTGCCTGTCCAAATTATCTGATATTAGAAATGAAATGTGATGCTTTTTCTGTTAAGGGAGTGACATAGAACTAAACTTTAAAATGACATTAGACATTAGGGTGTGCGACATTCTAAGAAAATCAAAACTAATTAATGTCATATATTGATTGGTTATATGTGATTTTTTTTTGTGATCTGCATATCATATATAGAATTTCCGAAATTTACATAAAGAACATAGTAAACATATTGTTTTCAAAACACTACTCCTCCTCCGTTTTCAATGATATAGACACCAAATTAGTGTACAAGATATTATATGTAATATAGATTAGAGCTATGGAAAGATTTAATGGATTAAAAATACCAGCGGCGTAAAAAAACTCATTCGAAATACAGAAAATTTCTTTCTTTATCGTTATACTTCTATCTATTGCAACTTCCGAAAAAATTATATGAAATAAAGATTCTGTCTCTATAGCACTATTCTACAAATGTATTCTGATCAAAAACCTCTAATAATTTTATAAATGTAACGATTTTCCAGAAGCCTTAGTGATTGAAAGTTCATAATACTAATAAAACGCTAATAAAACATGCTGTTTTCAAACCACTACTTCTCCTCCGTTTTCAAAGATATAGACACCAAATTAGTGTAAAAAATAGTATATGTAATATAGATTAGAGCCATGGAAAGATTTAATGGATTAAAAATACCAGTGGCGTAAAAAAACTCATTCGAAATACAGAAAATTTCTTTCTTTATCATTATACTTCTATCTATTGCAACTT
>CAUDNR010004078.1:169500-196772 GCA_958430865.1 Entrophospora sp. SA101
TTACATAGAACCTAGGGACCCTTTTATCCAGGAAGATAAAAGTTATTTTTATTATTAATCTTTGACCGTAAGTCAGCAAGTAGGCTGTGTGTCATATATATATAGTTAAAGGAAACTTGACCGTAAGTCAGCAAGTAGGCTGTGTGTCAAACAATAGAATCAACCATAAGTCAGCAAGTAGGCTGTGTGTTGAGCTATAAATAACCTATTAATTAGGGAACTCGGATTGCACGCTCGCAATAGAATACATTGAAGAAGTAATTAAAAGTAATAATTCAATGTAATTTTATTTTTATTTTCTTTTCACATTATTATACCAATATTCCCTAACTTTAGTAGATGACCATGAATTATTTATTTTAAATATATTTTCAAATAATCTGTTTGCTACTTCCTTTGGTAAGTCTGTAGGATGATTAAATACTTCTTGAAGAATTTCAAGTTCCTCATTTGTTTGTTTTGTGTCTCTTATATTTTAGTGAAGAAGTTTCAATCTCATCAATTGGTGCAACTGTTATGTCTGAAACCAGAGTGGGTAAATTGTCTCCAACTTCTATCTCTTCATTTGATCTACCTTTGTTGATTTCTTTGATGAGTGTATTATGTTCTTTAACTTTCACAAAGCAACATCTTTACTTTGTTTACCAACAGTGGAATGTGGTATTTTTTTGTAAACTTCTTGATATAATGGTAAAAATTATGAATAAAAAATTATATAGGTATTTAAAAAATATATGATTGCAAAAGATAAAAATATTTGTTTAATAATAATTATTATTGTGAGATCAAAATCCGTGTCTCACACAAATCTATTGATTTGGTTAAAATATTATTTATCCCTTCTTATGGCAGTATCCAATGATTTAATTCTTTGATTACTTTCTTTCACTATAGCGCTCAAGCTATTTAATTATTTACAGGGCAAGTTTCCTTACTTCCCTTCCGGTAACATTTTCTCAGCAGTTCTTTGTTATCTGCCTGAGCCAGCATGTCTCAATGATATTTATAATATCTCAAGTATCTGCCATGATATTTTTACACTGATTATTTATATTTATGGTTCAGTCTCTTAACTGACCTCACCTAGCTAGGATTTCCACTATTTAGGTGTTTGCCTAATCTAGATAAAAAATAAAGAAAATAAAATTAAAAGAAAATACACACACACACAACTATACTTATCAAAGGCATCCCCATAGAAATTAATTAATAATTAAGTTAGGGTTAAAGGTTTATAAGGTTTTGGAAGCAGGTGGATAATTCCACTGGCAATAAATTATTTTAAGAGATATTTATGTTCGTATTTTATTAATAAGATATTATTATTATTACAATATAATAGTTAAGAATGAATTAACTGATGAACTGATTATTACATGAAAGAGGAATTTACAATGTATTTATACATGTTAAAGGTTCTATCATCTAGTTATCCGACTTCGTTGAAATCCTAATTTATACTAATTAATATATTCCTTAATTATTATTCAAACCTTCTGTTTAGAATCATTTTCAAGTGATTTCTAGTCAATGTGAGTCATGTAGAATTCTTTCATTTAAATATTATTCTGAGACTTTGTAATCTGTTACACTTTAGAATGTTGGAATATTTATATCTCCATATTTGGGTTATTTTCCGAGAGCTATTTATTTGATTGGTGCGCCATATTAATTAGTGTAACATTTATTAAATTGTACTGGTTTATTTCTTGTTGAGTTATTCCATGATAATTGCTTCCAATTTTTCACTTCGTAATAGTAACACATGTAAATCATTTCCGATTTATATGTTCGTTTCCCATGATTTATAATTTACTATTTTACATTATAATGAAATTACAATGATTAAAATGATTAAAAACAGATTATAAGAATATTGTTATATGATTATATCATATTTATATTTAAAATGACAATGTACTTAATTCCTTTATCTGTTAAAGAAAGACTTCATTAACAACCAATCATTAAAAAATAATAATAAATAATAATAATAATAGCCTATATTTTCTTTCTTCTGCAATTGTCACTGTTATGTATATAGTAATTATAAATATTACATTACACAATTAGAAGAAAAAAAATATCAAATCACAAAGAGAATTTATTTTCATTATTTATATCATATATTTTTCTTAATATTAATACTAAAAATGTGCTCAACATACATTAATTCCTTATTTTTTTTTCTAAGGCAGTGTTGTAATAATTGGAACAACATTTTGTGACCATTCTTATCATTCATTATTTAAAAACGTATATATATGTATCCTTTAATGAGTCTTGCAATATCTATTCTATATATAAACAAAAAGTAAAGTTTATTAGTAAGAATATAATTACAATATTAAAAAATATATAATCAACTACTTATTATTAGTTTTCATTTTATTAATATTTTATTTAAAAATGTATAACTTCTAACTGCTAATTATTTATTGTTTCTTTTATGAAACCATATCTAAAATTTTACAAGGAATAAAATAAAATCTCAAAGAATGTGTGTACAAAATATCATGTTCCTTGTTAAAAATTACATGTGGATGTACTAGTGACAAGTAAAAAGTTCAATTTTAATAGTAAAAATTGGCATGTTTCACAAAAATTTTACATAGCTATGACAGTAGACATGTTGATTGCATGAAATCTTGTCTGATTGTTATCAGAAATTGGCAGACATTGAAGCCTTGAACATTTTACAGTCATTCTCATGTCTTCCTCATGTGCACAAGGCTAACCTGACCAAGATTTCTATGATGATACAATGTTACAACAGAATTCCAGGGGGGACATGGCCCTGGAGTTTACCAAGACTGTACCAATCGTCAATGACGTTTTCAATAATCTTCCCTCACAGCACCCAGACCAGAAAAGGCTGCTGGCATGATTCACTTATGGGGTAAGGATGGCTCTGCAACCAAGTTGTAATTCTGCAGCAAAGTTGTGATATTAGGTGCATATAGACATCCAAGCAACAAGAATCTGTAACTTGTTTCAAGCACAAGGAGGTTGCAATACAGAGCAGGGTTGGTAACCCTGAGATTGCATTTGGACTTTGATGTTAGGGGGAGGCTGTAAAATAAAATGTTTCAGATTTTGTTTGGTATGTTATATATAAATTGATCATTTTCATAAATTCTCTGTTTCTTTTAATTTTGGTTATTCTAGTGAGAGGGTGATAGCACAAAGCAATCATCACACAAGCACCAATTTTCAGTGATCAATGCCCATTTGATAACAGCCAAGCCTGGTCTGAGAGGGAGATAAGGGAATGTTTTGTCCAAAGCCTTCTAACTTGTTCAAACCACTTTCACCTGTAGAAAAAAATTTCATGGTGCTGAATTGATGCTTTGTGCGGAGTTTTCTTGTTTGTGGTAGGAAATTTTAATTAAATCTGACACCTGCAATCAACATCAGATTTATTATTAATAAGGAACCATAATTGATAATCAGGAAAAATAATAATTATTGTGAACCCCAGAGATCTGGGTAGACACATTATTAAAAGTTTCATTTTTGCATGTCCTTGGTATCATTACTACTTGGGTGATGCTGGTGATGCAATTGTTTGTTATGTCAATGATGATATCAAATATGTTGAATAATAATCATAACCATCATGAATATATGATGGATGGAGGCATTCACACACAAGAAAATGATTAAATAGCTAAGTCATGTTTATTTTATTAAAGATATATAATTAGTTATATTTAAAAAATAGCATAGAATCCAAGACTTCACCACTATGTCAATCAAGCTATCAAGCTGTTATGTTTGTGCACGATTTAAAATTCCTTTGTGTTAATTTAGGGTCCCATCTTTCTTTGCTTATTTTACTGGTCGAATGATACCAAATTGGGTAATGGGGTATCAGAATATATCTGACTGATATTCTTTAAAAAAATAATCAAGGTATTGGCATACCAATAAGTTAACAATATTCTTAGTATTTTTATCATATAGTCTAAAAGCCTATTAGTAAATATTGAAATTATCAGATATTCTTAATTTAATAAACCAATAGCTCTTTTATATTGTAATTGAGTTGTTGGTTAAATGTTTCTAAACTTTTACGTAGTTAGGTTTCTATTCAAATAAACAAATAATTTGAGTAAAAAATAATTTGAATGAAACAAATGAAACAAATAAAACAAATAATAGTAATTTGAATAAAAGTGAATAGAAATGAATAACTCGGGTAATCAATAATTTGAATAATTCAAATAGAAATGCATAATATTCAAAAAAACAACAACAAATAAACAAACAAATAGCTTTTATTGCAAAATAATTAATTTTATTCCTTTGGTGGTGTTAATGATTGAATCAATCACACAAGTAATAGTATATAGTCAATTTAAACAGCATTGTTTTTAAAGAATTTATTCAAATAATATTATTAAATGTATAAAATTTAATGATTTTTAATGTTGCAAATTTTTTTTGATACATCAATTTCAGTCCAAAATCAATCATTTAAAGTTTCTTTTTTTGATAAAATTTTATTTGATCGACAAACCTTTATTATTGGCACTTGGTGTTGTACAAGATTTTTTTAAACAATTTATTTCAAATGACAGCTAAATGGACCAACAGTTCATAACGGTGTCTGTTTTCCTCCAGAATACGTTCCTCATAATGTTAAGATGAAATATAATGGTACGGCATTACCTTTTTTTAACATGCATACATTTGGAAATATTGTTGTTGTTGTTGTTGTTGTTATAATTTTTAATTATATTTATAATAATCATTATTGTTTTCTTTTTTCAAAGGGCTTGAAATCAAACTCACTCCAGAAGCTGAAGAAGTAACTACATTTTATGCGCATTATTAAATATGGACTATGTAAAGAACGATACTTTCAACAAAAACTTCTTTAAAGATTGGCAAGTTATCATGGAAGAATCTGAAGAAAAACCACTAATTGAGGATTTTGAAAAATGCGATTTTACTTCTATATATGATTATTTACAAGAAGAAAAGGAACGAAGAAAGAATTTTTCAAAAGAGGAAAAACAAAAGTTGAAAGATGAAAAGACCAGGGTTGATGAATTTTATGGTTATCGTTACTTAGATGGATGTAAAGAAAAAGTTGGTAATTTTAGAATTGAGCCACCTGGTTTGTTTAGAGGTCGTGGTGATCATCCTAAACTGGTTCATTGAAGTCAAGAGTCACCCCCAAGTAAATAACAATTAATATCAGCAAAGATGCACTTATCCCTCCTCCACCTGCTGGCCACTCATGGGGTGGTATTCTACTTGATAACACAGTTACCTGGCTCACCACCTGAAAGGAGAATGTAAATTACACTATAAAATATGTGTTTTTAGCAGCCAATAGCTCATTTAAAGGTCAAAGTGACTTGAAAAAACTTGATAAGCTAGGGAGCTCGATAAACACATAGAAAAAATTTGTTGTGTTTACACACTGTATTTAAAAGATAGACTCAGTCCAGTTTGTCAATGTGCTACGGCTATGTATTTTATTGACAGGCTTGTACTAAGAGCAGGAAATGAAAAAACTGGCGAAGAAGTGGATACTATAGGTTGTTGTTCCCTCAGGTGTGAACGTATTACTTTAGTAGCACCAAAGACAGTTAAGTTTGATTTTTTAGCTAAAGATTCAATAAGATATGTAAATTCAGCAGAAGTAATAGAACAAGTCTTCAAAATCTTAAAATATTTCCGAAGGATAAGGGACCCACTGAACCATTATTTGACAGATTAAAGGTACAAATATATATATATATATATATATACATGTGTGTGTTCTATTAATAAATTCAAATTTTCTTTAAAAAAATTATTTTAGACTCAAGATTTGAATAGACATTTATCTGAATACATGGGCCAAAGTGTTCTGTACATACGATGCATCTCGTACCTTCTCAAATTGAGCTAAAGAAAGAGATGAATGATGCTACTACTGTAACAGAGAAAATAGTGACAGGTTGCTATTTTATGTAACCATCAACATTCCGTCAGCAAGGCTCATGATAATCAAATCAATAGAATTGATGCTAGGGTAATTTTTTATCATGAAACTAATGATTATTGTTAATTTCTCAAATAAATTTACATATATTCTTTAATATGTATGTGTAGGTTTGTGCTTTGAAATATCAAAGAAATAGATGTAAAATGGAATTGTTGACTCTTGAACCCAAATTAAAAAAGAAAGAGCCTCAACTATTTGAACCAGAATCAGATATGGAAGAGGAATGGATAATCAAGTATGAGAAACAATTGATGGAAAAAGAACATTTGGCAATTATGTAAAAATTCAAAAGAGATAATGACTTGTTAAAAATATTGACAATCAGTACTTCATACCTTTTGGACCACGCAAAAGAAATAAGTGAGTCTAAAATGAAAAGCTTACAGAAGAAGGGAAGCCACATAAACTTGAAGACTATCTTAAACAATTATTAAAGGACATCAACGAAAAAGAGAGAGTTGAAGAATGAATGGAAATCTGGCAAAATCAATCCTAAAAAAGGACAAACAAGTGAAAAACTCTGGAGCCAAATAGAAAACTTGGCAGAATGTATCGAAACCACCAAATTGTTGAAAAATGATAAAGAAGACAATACGGCAACTGCACTGGTACATCAAAAGTTAATTATTTAGGCCCACTTATTTCTATAGCATGGTGTAAAAAAGTACGAAGTACTATTTCTAAGATTTTTAACGAAAAATTCCAATGGGAATTAAACATGGACGCATATTGGGTGAGTATTCTTTTTTTAATTAATTTGATTATATAAAAACATATTTAAAATTATTTTTACTATTTTATAGGAATTTTAGCCATTATGTAGTGATTTTTAATTTGGCTATTTTTTAGTGAATTTTGTACATTGTGTTTGGTATTAATCTCCTCCCAGTGGAAAGAAGAATAAATTTTTTTATTTTCTTGTATTGTGGACCGAAAAATTGCAAAAAAAAAATCATATCCGAATTCAAGGGCTGAAAGTTTTATTTATAAATTTTACTTAATATTAATATTAAATTAAAGAGATTACTTTTTTTTTGTTCTATGTTTATTGAAATTAATATACAGTGTGTTAAGAAAAAAACGGCGGTAAATAAATTAATATTTTTTTGCAAATAAATAAGAAAACAGATTGTTGATCATTAATTACATCCGATCTACAATCAATTACAATATCAATAAACATATTTCAGAAGAAGATTTTTTTTTTACCTCCGTTTTCTCTTCCTACCACCTTTACAAACATGGTTAATACAGTACTTGAGGCTCAACGACAGGCAATTCTCCATTACTGGCTCAATGGTACTCGTTCAGCAAAGGAAATACAACAAGTAACAAGTATTCCCCTTCGCACTGTTGAACGTAATCTCAAAAAGCTCAGAGAAACGGGTACTGTTGAGCATAAGCGAGGAAATGGACGCAAACCAAAGGTTACACAAAGTGTGTCGCGTGCTATCGGACAACATGTGCACCGTAATACTGCTATTTCTGCCCGCCAACTTGCTGTTAAAATAGAAAATAGTCAAAATATCTCTATTTCACACGTTGCAATTTGGGAACATATGAAAAAAAAAGGATATAAAAGCTCTGTACCTCTAGGAACGCCGATGCTCACAGAACGGCACATTGAGATGAGAAAAACTTGGGCGCAAGTGCATATGAATGATAACTGGGATCGAACAATATTCACTGATGAGACGGCATTTGATCTTTTTCGGAATAAGGTTCGTCGATGGCATAAAAATGGCGAAAGACCCATACGAAGATTACCAAAAACTCGTCAAAAGGTAATGGCATGGGGTGGCATTTCTCAAAGCGGAAAAACACCCTTGTTTTGCTTTACAAATATTATGGATGGGCCATTTTATGTAAACATATTACAGACTCAGCTTCTGCCTACTGCACAAAACATGTATGGAATGAATTGGCGTCTGCAACAAGACAATGACCCTAAGCACACGTCACGTGTCGCTAAAGAATTCATTACCGAAAACTCTATCCATGCAATTGATTGGCCATCTAATAGTCCGGACCTCAACCCTATTGAAAACATGTGGCAGATCATGAAGAATAATGTCGAAAAACGAATGCCAAAAAATATTGATCAATTAATTCAATTTATGACTGAAGAATGGGAGGCGATCCCTCAGGATATTGTGAATAATTTGGTATTATCCATGAAACATAGATGTGAATCGATTTTGGAGAAAAATGGTGATAGAATTTCATATTGAAATTTTTATATTTAATAAAGCAGCTTATAAGCTTTTGAATAAACCTAAATTTATTTATTTATTTTTCATAATTGTTAAAGTATGCAGTTTTTTGTCACCGCCGTTTTTTTCTTAACACACTGTATATATTTTTTCATCAGAAAATAAATTTTCGTCATATAATATTAACATGTTACACTATACTTATTATATATGTGCTGCATGAAAATTAAATTGAAATAATCCTTTTTTAAAAAAACTAACAATCAACAAAGTTTGATTTCCAAGATAGAAGGCTAAGACAATTAATTATTGTTGAGCAAAGTTGTCCATTTAAACCATAAGATGATTTATCCGAGAATTTTTTAAGGCAGTTTTTCACTGAAAGCTGTTGGTAGAAAATACAATTAATAAAAATAAGATTATATATTAATAACGAATACATGAACTTCCAAGTCAAAACTTACAGCCCATTTTAAAATTGCTTTGTAAAAATAATAAATTCTTCCATCTCTGAAAAATCTCTTGGAACTGCTGCATTATCAATTTCTTTATATAATAATGTCCTATATTAACAATGCAAGATTAAATCTTTGTGTAATTAAATCCATGATAATTCAATTTCAACAAGAGTTACCTGCAAAACCAAGAACATATATGTGTATGTTAAGCTTTACACTAGCAGCCCCAAAAACCTCCATTTCTGGTATCATCGCCTTCCTTTTCTCTACTCGGTCCTTAACTATATCAAAAAACATTTTTTTAAGATTTCTGGCTATTTTGATTTTATCTCCAATTTCTTTTGTTCTTTAACATTATAAGGACGTGATCCTTCTACAGATATCATTTGTTATTTATTTGAATCTATAGTAAAACCAATGCCGTCTCCTCATTGACCTTTTATGTGATGAATTGATGGGATTTCTCCATATTAAATTTTGCAAAAAAAAAAAATAATTAAAACATCAGAAGATAACTTACAAGGTATAATGTACTTCAGTACAATACCATAAAGCTGCTTTTAGACATGGATGTACATAATCATTTAGATGAGGTTGTTCCAGGGTTGTTACATTATGAAGTGGATTCATATGCCCTAAAGCAAAAGCCTGCAGACGAATGTAAACAAACAAACTTCAAGTAAGTAAAAGAGAAAAATACAAAAGCACATACAAATTATCAAATGTCTTAATAATTAATTTAATCGTCATTTTGGTAGTTGTTTCTTTGTAGTCTTTTATGTTCAGATTATCAATGGCATTCGACCATTGCTGATAAGTTAGATTCTAAAAAAAAAAAACCATGTAGAAGATAATTGAACCAAACACTAGTTATTAACATTACATTTCTTGCTTACCCGTGAGAAAAAATTGACAAGAAAATTATGTGTTTCATCTGGAATCAATTGATCAATGATTCAAGAAAATTTTTGTATACATCTAATTCAATATGTTTCGCAAATTGGCTTTTAGGAGTGAGATCCATTATTCCTTCAATATCATTACTACTTTATATTTTACATGATATTTTTGATATTGTGTTCTATCTGAATTTCCTTCCTAAGAATTCCATAAATTTTCAACTAAGAGACAATTACAGAATGTTAGATATAAATTTCAAAATAGGAGGACTCAAATATAAATATAACAATCTTAAAGGACATACATTCTCTAGATCACAATTCTGTTGATTTAATTTATTCTCTTTTGATTCATCTAATTCATTTGATTCATCCTCATTCATTGAGGCATTTCAATGGAAGTTTATAATAGATAACATACACTCCCTGGACAAAAGTTTCGGTCACCACAAAACAATTAATTACGCAAAGACGTACATAATAAAACACAAGTAAATTTCATCAAATTGTGATTAAAGTTCTCAAGAATATGTATGCAAAATTCAAATTTTTGTAATGTTTGGGAGAATAACAGTCAAAAAAATAAAAAGTTCGACCAAAAATCTTCTGAAAAATCGTAGTTTGCCAAAAAAAAACCAGTTTCTCAGAAACTTACATAATAACCACACCTGAAAACGTGACATATGAAAGATTAGATTCAGAAAAATTACGTCATATGTTTTTTATAAAGTTTTTTTGTAAAAAATTGTTTGAAATTTTTGAAATTTGATAAAATTAAAAATGTCAAAGCAAAAATCGTCAAAAATTGGATTGAAACAAAAAAGTAAATTTTGAAAAATTGGCCAAGTCAATCTCCTGATTTGAATCCAATAGAGCATCTGTGGAATCAATTAGAAATTCGTATTCGGAAACGTCCAAATAAATTTAAAAATAATGTTGAACTTGAGACCGCTTTACATGAAGAATGGAATCAAATTCCTAGAAATATTTATATGAATTTGATAGAAAGTATGCCAAGAAGAATAGAAGCTGTTATATCCAATAATGGCGGCCAACAAAGTGTTGACTTGCATACAAATAAGTAAAATTTCGGGTGTGGTTATTATGTGCATTTTTTTTTTTTTGAGAAGTGGTATAAATATTTGCAAATAAAATCAAAATTTTAGAGATCATTTCCAAAAATTATTTTTGGTCAAACTTTTTATTTTTTTAACTGTTATTCTCCCAAACATTACAAAAATTTGAAATTTTACACACATATTCTTGAGAACTTTGGTCACAATTCGATGAAATTTATTTGTGTTTTATTATGTACGTTTTTGCGTAATCATTTGTTTTGTAGTGACCGAAACTTTTGTCCAGGGAGTGTATATGCGGTGAAACTTTTAGATTGTAGTAACTGAATCAACATTGTACCTTGCTTGATGATAGTAATTAATCTTATTAAAAAAAGTTTTTTTTTATATTGAACTTTAGAGGTTGTATTTTTTATAATAAGGTATATATATATATATATATATGAAGAACCTCAAGCAAGATCAACAAACATGTCTGACTAAATGTGACGGATTTAAATTTACTAAATTGTATTGTATGTAATATTAATATTTGATTGATTTTTTAAATAAATTCAGTTACTACTCGTATTGCGAGAGCATGCACATGGAATTGATGGACACAACAAAAAGTACATAGAATTTTATATCAGGAGATATCGGGAAAAGTATCAACATAATTTTTGTCCAATAAAAACAAAAAGGAAGTCATATAAAATAATTATTTAGTTTGAGTTTATATCTGTTAACACACATTATCATTATCATTATTAATTGTATAAAATATGAAATTGGAGTATGGTGGAATCGGCAAGATAAAGGAATGAGAAGATAACAGAATAATTGTTTTTTGCACAATCAATTGATTGAAATTAAAAAGTGGGTGTAATTCAAGATAAAGCGTGTGATGATGGGCTTGCTGTCAAACAATCAAATGAAATTTCCATTTTAATCTTTTAAAGTCCAGTTTTTTTTTTTGATATGGAAAACGCTTTTTCTCACTATCTTTTTAATAGGTGTGACGTGGAAAGTTCTTTATTTTTGTCTCACCGTTTTTCCATAAGTTGTAATATTTTTTGATTTGCCTAAAACCATCAGAATTTTAACCATAAGGAAAAGTATATTATTTGGTTGTACAAAACGGTCAAAAATAATCTGGAATGATATTTTTTTTAAAAGTCCATCAAATTACTTTTTTTGTTTTTAAAGTTTCAAATGTATTTCATATTATTTGTTGTACGGTTGTGTACGGAATATTTTTTTTAAACAGTTTTATATGTTTATATAAAAAAAAAATTTTTTTTAAAAAAATTATAATGATAATAATTTTTTTAAAAAAAAAACTATAATGATAATAATTTTTTTAAAAAAAAAACTAATGATAATAATTTTTTTAAAAAAAAACTATATAAATATGGATTTCTTTTTTGATTTTTTAATGATTTTTTAAAAATTTGAAAAGTTTGAATCAAAAAAAAAATTTTTTTAAAAATTAACTAAACAAATAATTATAATAATAAAAACAAAACCAATTTGACAAATACATTAGATTTTATAAACATATAAATATCGAAATTTTTTTTTTATAAACATTTAAAATTATATATCGATTTTTTTTAATCGATTTTTTAAAAGTTTGAATCAAAAAAAAATTTTTTTTTAAAAAATTAACTAAAACAAATAATTATTATAATAAAAACATTTATAAATAAAACCAATTTGATAAATACATTAGATTATATATTAGGAATGTATGGAAATAATAATAATCAAAATCTTGTTAATCTAAATTCTCCTCTTTTTTTTGACGGACAAACAAGTTCATTCCACGCTCCTCAAACCCATGGAGACAATGATTTCGATTATCAAAACGTTCAACAAAACTTATTTCATAGTAACTCCATCTTTCAAACTCCTGGAGACCATAACATCTTCGCTTATCAAAACGGTGGCGACAACAATCACTTTCATTTTAACTTAGTTCATGACAATTTCGTTAATGAAAATTCTGGAGATGATAACTTCGTTAATCAAAATAATTTCGTTGACCAAAACCCTCTTACCTCAACTGATATTGCCAGTAACAATGATTTCGTTAAAGATAACACTTTTGATGGCTCAACTAGCATTATTAACAATAACAATGGGCTTGCTGACCAGGACACTGCTATTCCAACAGGTATAATCAATAACCTCGCTGACCAGAATTCATTTAATGCGACTAATGCTATGATGATGAGAATTAATCATCCGAATAATTCTTTTGTTTATCAAAATCAAAATAATTTCGTTGATCAACATCACAACAGAGATCAACAATTAAATTACATCATATTCCTACTCCATAAACTGTTAAACAATAATAATAAAAACTGAATGGATAAAAAATTGCGGATTAAAAAAATTATTGGCAATAAAAAATATACAAAGTGATTTCTATTTGGGCTTGTATTAATTTATTATTTTTTATTATTTTTATTATTTTTATTTCTTATTTTCATATATGTTTAATTATTTATAAATAAATTACATTAAATTATATCAATTATTTTATCTGATAATAATAAATGCCTGCCACTGTAGAAAGTCTAAAGATCTATAACCGTTATGGTTTTATCATCATGGTTTCCTTGAAAATTTTATTTTCCTGAGTCTGCAATTCTGCACGGGAAATAAAAAATTACAATGAATAGGAAAGCATTGCAAAGCTTTGGTCGTTTAGAAAAGATGTTTTTTTTATATGACCGAAGAAATATTCTAATGATTATTAAATTAAAATAAGGATCTAATAAATTAAAAGGTCATAAACCCATATTCAATCCTATTAATGCATCCACATAATCCTGCTTTATTAAAATAAACCATCAAACTCGGAATACCCAAAATAATTATATACATTATAACAATTCTAATTTATTTATTATTATTACATCGTTATTCTTTAGATTTTTATCCAATGTAGTTGTTTGAAACATTTATTTTTGGAAAAAGCCGTTTATATAGAATATTTAATCGAAAATAGAAGGAGCCAATGAGGTTGTGAGCGTATTGGTACCATGAGTAGTAATTTTATTGCTTTATTCACTATTTGTACGAAAAATTAGCGGAGCCTTTTAAAACGTCCATGGTGCAAATATTTAACCGGAGAATGTATTTGTTAATTATATACAATGAAAATTTCAATTAGTAACAATATTATGACCATGCGAGATTAAACTGCAAAAAGCCAATCTAATGATATCCAAAGTAGAGAGAGGAAAAGATTTGAGCAAGAGAAAATACAATTATTTTTCCCCCGATTTTATAAACTGCAAGCCATTTACACGCCTATGAAAGTACCTCATCCTTGTTTTAATCTGTTTCGCATTTAAATCGTGTTATTTTTTTACGAAACCTCAATAATCTTTCATTATAAGAACTGGCTAATTCATTTTTCTTAATTGGATAATAATTTTTACAATAAATATCTAGGCAACTAATATGATAGGAGTGGCCGCATATTAATATTTCATTCAGATCAATTAAATAATTTAAAATTGGATATTTTTCAAACAAATTTGTATAAATTATTAAATATTTTTGTAAACATGTTTATTCAAGCTCACATGTTAACGTTGGCGATATTTTTATTTTAATATTATTGTCATTAACAATTAATTTTATTGCCCAAGGAGATCCATTGGAGCTAATATTATATTTGGTTTTGAATTTTACCTTTTAAATGATTATCACTGTTTTCAATCAAATTTGTGTTTTTGAACCTTTTATGATGTATGCTTTGCCAAAGAATTGGATGAATTTAGGTAACTTCCATTTGCTTTCCAAGCTCTGAAATAATCCTATTAGGATCCCAATACTCCAATTTGACGTATACTAAAATTATTAGTATTTATTGCTAAGACATTTTCTGTATTTATTATAGTTGCCATATGATTTATTATTGAATCAGTGGATGTGGATGTTTCCTTTATTGAATGGGCAATCATGATAATCATCAAAGTTTACATTTTTCTAAATGTTCATGTGGCCAGACTCACTGCAATCTGATTTAACAGCAATCGTGGCAAGTTCATGTTTATGACTATTTGCATGTTAGTTCTAAGACCAGTTGGATTATTTTTAAATCTTCTAAAGTTTGAGTCTTAGAAGCCAGGGTCAAGTGATCAACAGAACATATTAAATAAATCAACCAGTGATTTATCATCTTTATGGTTAAATTAATAATGACTGAAATAGCATTTTATTTGTGTGCATTTATAAAAATCAAAATTCTTCTTAACATTTAATGAGAAAATTGATTTTAAATAAAAGAATTTTTATCTGTTGGAAAAATAAAAAATTTAAAGAAATGGCTGCAAAATAAAATAGTAATAAATAATTGTTATTATTATTTATTATTATTAGAAATTAAATCATTAAAAAAATAAATAAATTTTTTTAAAAATCAAAAACTTACATTTTCCATTTGATAATTTTGTAATAGTAAATTAAATCCATCATCCGAATTGCAATTTTTCGCTAATGTTAAAATACTTTTAGTATCTGGAGAAGCATCATCTATATTATCTTCAGTGAAGGTTCTAATTGATCTATTCGCCTTTTGATGTTTACCTTCAGAATGAAAATAATTTTCTAGTATATTTGCATTTGTAGGTGTTTCTTCTTGGTTCCTTGAAATTTTTTCAGGTGTGAATTCTCGACTCCTCAATTTTTTTCTAGTATTTAAAGCTCTCGTACTAATGCTATTATTACTCGCATTTACATCAAGGTCACTGTGATTGTCGTTATAATTATAATTATTATCAGATTCACGGTGATTATTATATTGATAAAAGTGAGATTGATTGTTGTTCACTGGTTTATGTGGAAAATAATGAGTAATCGGTGTGATGTTAAATTTTTTGAGTGGACTAGAGTCCGAACTTGAATCTGAAGAAGACGAATAATATTCTGGTGATTTAGGTGATGTATTGCTTCCTTTGGGAAATAGTATTCTTTTTTTATTCTACGTGTTTATAATATATTTTTATTTAGGTCAATTTAGATCGTTCAAATCAATAAATTATAATAAAATCCCACTTACAATACGTGATGGTTTTAAAATTTTATGTATTTTGCTGATTTTTGTACTCTTTCTTTTTCTTGAATTGACAACTAAATTATATCCGTTTCCTGATAAATAAATATGTTCAGATGTTAGAAATATTTTTATTATTATTTCTAATTCCCTCAGAAGTGTTATTAAAATACCTTTTCTTACCAACACCAACTTTTGAATTACTGGACCACGCATCTTCTAACAGTTGTTGTGATTTTTCTGGTGACAATTTACCAGTAGCAATACTTGTTTTAACAATATTGCTTGAATCTATTTGTTTTAACAACAATTTATCTAAATCAAACTTTTAAAGCACCAAATCTAAATCTCGTTTATAAATTATTTTAAAACTATTTAATATACCTTGTGAACGGGCTTTTTTCAAAAGTTCATCAATCTTTTTCTGATAATTATGTACCATTTCGTTCTCTTTTATGAAAATTCAAAATTTCCTTTGACAAATCAATTTCAATCTTCTTAGAATGGTCGGTTAATCCAACCTGAAATTCTCTATTTCGCATGATTTAAAAAAAAAAAAGATGTATATACCTATCTATCACATGATGACGATCACAAAATTAATGTTTGTTTTTGAATCACATGATCCTAAAGAAAATGGAGTTCAAGCTTATCACAAAATATTTATACATGAAATAAGGTGCGAGAAAGTAATTGAAATGGAAAAAAAACAATTTAAATATTAAAAAAATTGAAAATGGAAAAAATCCATAAAGCCGAGCCTGCAGGACTTTTCTCATCTGTCATGATAATATGGTGTCAGCGGAAAGGTGTGTGTTTACGCTTAATATTAATTTTAACTCTGCGTGCGATTTTATCGGGTGAGAAATTTTATTAATAAGAACGTAACAACCATCTGGTATATACATACCATTTTCTGTAAAAATTTTCATTTTTATTGTAAAATTTTAGTTAATTAATTAATAAAGTATAGCCACTTTTAATTACATGTATTTTTGTGATTTTTTGAAGAATCTATTAAAATCCAATTTACATCTTCATCGATGCAACTAACATCGAATGTGCTTTATACCAAGCATACTGAAATCTAATAAATCCATGTACACACTAAAATGGAGCAGAACTCAACAATCAATCAATATTTTTGAAAAAATCTCTCCGTCACAAGTATTCATTTTTTGAAAAGTTCGATCTTCTGATCTTTGAAAATCACGTGACAGAAATAGTGGTTATAAGCTCCATGCGACACAGATCCTTTCTCATCCAAGGGTATTTGTTCAATTGGACAAATTTCCAACACCAATCCAAATCGATAGTAATAGTCGAGTTTTTTGGGTCAAATTTTACTTGATATTAATTAGGTAAAATCCACATTTACTAATGAAAATCTACAAATACTCTCCTTAATATTAAAACCAAATTGAACAAACTCATTAAAATCAAAGATGCCTCCAAAAAATCGTGGTCCATGTGTTATACCTGGCTGTACTAACACTGATAATGAGTTCAGAAGGTTAACTGATTATACTGTTGATAAAATTAGACTTAAAGATGTAAATAATGAATATGGATTTTTAAAAAAAGATGATCAATTATGCTATAAGATACATTATTTAAACATAGTTGAACCAGACAGATATAAGAAGTATAAGAAAAATGTCAATAATAAAAAATTGATTGAAGATGATTTGATTGGTGAATCTTCGACTAATGCTATAACTAACAATCAAAAAAATGGCTTGGATTGGTCTAAAATCAAAATAAATACTGTTGAGGATAATGTTATTATATCCAAAGATGATTTTAAAAGTATAATGGATTATATTAATAATAAGCATCAGAACATTTAAATTTATAATTTTAATAGCATTGGAAAAATAAATTATTAAAAGCAAATGATAATTTACATACTTCTATATCTGTTTTTTTTTAAAGGGAAAAAAAGTAATATTGTACAAAGGTACATAAACACGATTTTACATATAACCCAATTCACAAGTAGAATTTCAACAAAATATTGAATTATTTTTTTTATTTTTATTTTTTTTGATATTCTGGTATTTTATTATGATATCAATGTATTCATCTGGTATAGATGTAGGTCGTGGATCTTCCTTGCCGTTTGATTGAGAGTATATTTTATATTCAAAATTTTGTATCAGCGTAAAATATATGTTTTTATAATAAAGCATGTTGTGCATATATTATGGTTCTAATTTTATAATAATCTTCTGATAATGAACCTTCAAGAATTAATTGACCCTTTGAAGTCTATATAATCAATTCAACATAAAAAAAATTGAGCACTTAATAAAGGGATTTTTTTTAAAAAAAAAAGAAACCATTATCTATTTACATAGATAATTATTAATTCTGACCTTTTTAATGGCAACTTTTTCATTACAAACTAACACACCTTCACCTTTAAATTCTGCTGTGATACCTTCAGATTGTAATAAACGTTTTAATTCTGATAATTTCACCTCACCTACAAATATGGGATTATTATTACTAGTGTTTTCTTCTATTGGTATAGCATCTAATATAGGGAGGGAATAGTCTTGTGGAAATGAAATTTTTCCTGTTATGAATGCTATATCATAATCCTCAAGCTAATGAATAATATAAATAATATTAATATTTTATTAAAAGTTTACCGGGAAAAATTTTATAACTAATTATATATGGATTTATTTTACCTTTGAAAAATTCAATGAACTGATTAATGAATCAGTCAATTTGACTTGATAAAAATTTATTGCAGCCGAAACATTCAAAGTTTCTCCAACATCTGGAGTATAAATGTCTTTGGTCATTGATTCCAGAGCTAAACAGCTTTGAGCAAAATCTTTCGTGGCTTCTTGTGATGCATGTACAACAATCTATAAATGTATGTATGTATACATATAAATTTATTATACTAGTAATCATAACTATTTATGTAAAATAGAACAAGGAATTAAACAAAATATATTTGTTACCAATTTTCTAGGTTGTACTTGTGGTACTATGGTTTTCAATGACCTTCCATCATTAGTTCCCTCCAAATCTATAAATCGTATTTGACATTTGAAAGTAACATCCTCATCATACAATACATATTTGGTTGGAACATTGGAATCCAAAGAAGAATTATTATTGTCCTTATCAAACTTGCACGACAATAGATAATTATATAATATTAATTAAAGTTTAAAATTGCTTTTGTGAGACTAAAAAAAAATATATATATATATATAACATATATTACTACCTCCTCTTTATCCCCACCACCCATATCATCTCTATCACCAATTGGCTCAATACCAATTCCCTCGGTACCAATTGATCCACCAACTCTTTTAAACATATCAGATGGAATAATCTCACCATAGTCATCATATCTTTTCCTTTTTTCAACAAATGGATACATCAAATAACTTTGTGTTTGTTTAAAAAAACCTCCATATTTTGTTGCATCGCGCACATAAAGGTCAAATTGTTTTGCTAATAATTCCTCCATGTCAGTATCTCCTGCTTCCGACTCTTCATCATCTGTCTCATCTTCTTCAATTATTGACAAAGATTTGGCTATAAGCGCTGCCTGTGCTGCCTCTCTTTCCTGCTTCTTGCGTTGTTCTGCTTTATATTCTAAAAGCTCAGCACCTTCTAAAGGAACTTTTTTATTAATCTTAATAATAAATAAATAGATATATATGTTTTCATGTGTGATTATTTAATAAATTATATAAACGATACATTATACAAAAATTTTAAAACAGTCCATTGGACAATAAATAATAAATTAAATTTACCATCAGGTTAATAGTTAAATCCAAAGCAGCTGCTGGTTTGACAACTCCTTGACTTGTTTGACTTTTACGATCCCATTCATGATATAACTTTCTTGCCAAAGAATTTGGTGGTCCACGATCAGTCAGAATAAGAGCATTTATATCTGATTTTGATATTTCGAATAAAAATTCACGGGAAAACCCTGTTTCTAAACTAACATTACTTGCAAGTACCACTTTTGGTCCCGGATATTTTGCAAGATCTTTATATCTATGACATAATTTTAGATACCTACATGAATTGTTTTTAAAAAAAAAAAAGAAGCTTTTTTATAATTTCCATTATGTAATTTTTTTATATAAATAAGCCAAGTTAATACCTAAATTCAAAAGGGTTTTCTCTTTTTGTGTCAAAATGTCTTTTGATAGCATCACCCATCCATTCTAGCATACTTTTAGTGTACTGGATTGTACGGTAACTTTGATGAGTTAACAAGATAAGTGGATATGACAACTGATGAAAAGCCCAATGTTGATCTAAAAGATAAGCCAACTCCAATACGCGTGCTGATGAATCAGTTGGTAATAATACTGATCCTTTATTTTGTAATGTGCTCATTATTGTTTCTTAAATATAAATTATTATTTATTTATTGTATTAATAAAAAAGTTTTAATAATATTAATTGGTTTTGTTAAAAAAAAAAAGAAAATCCTCAGTACCAAATAATGCAGTATCACGCGATTTCCTTGGTGGATGGATTATAAGTGAATTGTAAGCATCGGTTATCATTAAAGAAGGACGACTTAATGCGTCTAAAACAACACCATTGCTATGCAAAACAGTTCCATCTAGATGTCTATATTTTATGAGATATTTTTTATATCTTTCAATAAAAATTATAATGATATTATTCTAGTATGTATATATATATATATTATTTAACAACCTTTCTTTCTTGTGATTATAGTCAACTGCATACACAATCTCTTCAGTATCTTTTTTAATCTTCCAGATTGTTCCGCCAATAGTATGTCCAGCAGAATAGGCAGTAATTGTTATACCCTTACATTTGCCTGTCAAATGTAATCAAATGTTATGAAATGGTAACGAGTTGTATCAATTTAAAAAATGGGAATTTGATTGTTTACTTGCCTCCTAAAATCATTGGTTGAGAATATTTTAAAACATTAATTCTCTCAAAAGCTGAATCAATATTATCCAATGCAAAAGTATCAAACTCTGTTTCGTTAACTTTTGATTGATAAATATCATGCATGCACATTCTACCCATATTAACGACAGGAACCGTTGCATAAACGGGACAATGAAGACCAAAGTAGCCAAATGCATATGGATAGGCACCTAGATGAGGCAGATCAGGATGAGAAAGCAGCAAGGCATCAACTTGTCTAGCAACTCTTATTTATAAAAATTTTTAATGTAGCATAAGCATGAACAAATGAACAGCATTAATAAATTTCAACCTTTTTGTAAACAAAGTCTTGCCTAATCATTATAAATAATTACTGCTCATCGCCAATGGTTTGTTTGCCATTCAGAGCCAGCCGGTATATTTTTGTTGGAAAAAGTTATACACCTTCTCAAATGCTTCAAATCTTCTAAATTAAATTCATCGCTCCAACCACAGTCAAGTAGTATTTTCACTTCATTATCTATTTCTAATAAATAACATAGAGCATCTTCGTTTTTCGCGCCAGATATAACTGTAAAGTCGATCATGATTGATTTATTGTTTCAATTGGAAAAAAATTTATCTAAATGAGGAGTTATAGAATTTTTGGGGGGATTATTATAAGATCCCTCAATCTAAATAGTAAATAGTAATTATGTATATAATAAAAATAAAATAGCTCTTATTTTTTAATAAAGCTTTTTTATAAAGTAAAAAAGTATGCATCCTTATTTTGTTGCGTCTATAGTAGTTAGCGTTGCAGTTGTTGGCTTTGTAGCTTATACAGTTTATAATGAAATTTTAAACGAGCCAATTCCAGTTTATTCCATAGCTGGAGGCAACAGAAACAATTCAAAGGATTCCTCTAGTGAAAAAGATTCAGATTCTGATTCTGATTTATCTGGTAGAAACGCTACAGAAGAAAGGATAGGTCTTAGAAGGAGAAGAAAAAGAAAAAGCAAAGATGAAAAAAGTAAAAGTGAAAAGGGTATAAATGACACAAATGATTCAAAAGTGAGGGTTTTTTTGATTAATGATAATATTATATATATATGTTATTTTATTTATTAATTCTAAACAAAAAAATATTCCTAATGGTATTTTTCTCGTTAAAAGGAACAAGAAGAACAACTTTTAGAAAATTTATCATATCTTAATATTTTAGAACAAGAATTACACCGTAAAAGTAAAGAAATAGAAAATGAGGAGCGAATTTTGAAAGAGAGAGAACAAGAACTTGAAAATAGGAAGCAACGCTTAAAATCCATCAGTTCAAAATCCAGCTCTGATTCTGATTTATCTAAAAACACAAAGAACACTTCTGCTACTAACACTATTTTAGACAATGACAGCAATGATGAAATTCCATTAAAAGATGTTGAACAACATTCTTTATATAATGAAAGTAGCCTTTATCCTGACACAGCTGTACAATCAATTCTCTCGCAAGGTTTATCAAGTATTAGTAGTCATCACCTGCAATCATCTGTTGATAGTGCGTATAATAGTGATGATGATGATGATGACGGTGTTAATAATAATAATAATAATAATAATATAAGATCAAATTCTTCTACCATAAACGACGAAATCATTCGGCAACAGCAACAAAATCAACAACATTTATTACAAAGACAAATTCTTGATCTTCCAGACAATTCTCGTTTTTTATCACCCAATCCATCAGAAGATGCGTGGTCTGAAATTGGATCTATTATTTCAGAGGATGTTGGAAGTGAAATGTCATCTGCAGTTGACATTGATATGGAAGAAGTAGATGTTATAGAGCATTAATTGATTCGATGAAATTTTTATTCTTAAACAATCTAATACTGATCTACACAAAGTTCAGCCAATGAAATCGTAGTTTTTTGGAACAATACGTGTTATTTATTATTATTATGTAAAATATTTTGCTTCGTTTCTTTTTAAAATATAATATTAAAGAAATGAGTTTCTTGTCTATGTTTAACAATGCAAATCATTTACTATTTTTATTACTTTTACCTTTATCCTTTGATCTTGGTGGCCCAGCAACTGGTTTAGCATTGTCCTTTGCATTATTTCTATATTACATTGTTTTGGGATTTGCTAAAATTATGTGGCAGAAAAAACATGGTTTCGGCTGGGCTATGGTATGTAATAATAAATTTTTATTACATAATAATAATATTGTTTAATAGCATGTAATAATAGTAGGTAGACGGTTAGAGCAAGGAAAGGGAGAACGAGTTGATTGAATTATAATTTTCTTGGACTATTACTTTGTTGGACCTATATATTATTGAACGAATTTATTTACTAATTAAGATATAGAAATGAATAAACTAGTAATGTATTTAATGATTATATATAATCTTTTTTATTGTTGACTATTATATTTAGACACAAATCCTAATCTGGGCTCAACCAGTTTTGATTCCTTTCTTTATGATACATTCAGTGAGATTAACTTACATCTTAATAGAAGAACAACAAAATAGTCAATACAATGGACCTAAATTTAAATTACCACTTGTTTTAAATGTTTATCAAGGTTTATTGTCATGTTCTGCACCGATTTTTACATTGGTAGAAGCAATTGCTACTTCCATGCTTATTTTAGAAATTAGACGTTATGTCAAAGAAACGCTCGAGGATGAAGATTTGATACATAATAAGGTGTTGATATTTTTCCTTTGAAAATTTAATAATTACTATATAATCTTTTGAATAATTTATAATTTTGAATATTTATATTTATTTAGATTTATTTTTTGATAATATCGATAATTACCAACATAATATCAATTTATTTTCTATATTATATATATGATGGTTCAGGAATGGATATATTATCTGCAACTCTTATTGGTTCTGTTTTGACTTTAGCCATTACAATTTCAATCGTTTGTTTGATTTTCAATAAAGGAAGTATCGTTGATATTTCACTTTTGGTAAGACAAGCAATCTATTTTTTTTTTTAATATACTATAAATGCGAATTATGAATTATTCTTTAAGATTTTTTTTTTTCTATTATAGTTTGCTTATACTATTTATTGTATATACATGCTATCACTTAACTGGAAGGATGATGGTACAAAATTAAAAGGAGGATATCGAACAGATTCAACAATGCCAATATTCGAGGATCTAAAACCACTTCCGCTTTTAATATACCTTGATTTTGATTTGATGGACTTTATTAATCTATTTTACAAGTAAGTTAATAATATTATTGTTATTGTTTTTTTTTAAAAAGAGAGTCATAAGATGATTGATCAATTAATTTTGCTTTTTGGATTTTTTTTTCAACAGTTTAAATTTTCACATATTATTGAAAAAATTTTCAGAACTTATTTTTAATTTTAAATATGTTTCAGTAATTGAAAAGGCATTTTCATTAAACATGTTTGTATCATTAATTTATCGAACTGTGATAATTTCAAAGTTATTATATTCTGTTCAAATGCAAGAAAAAAATGATGAATTTGATATCGAAGAAGAACATTTGGTAACAATTAAATATTCATGATATGATATATATATATATTTATTAATTAATCAATCAATTTGACAATTATTTAGGGGAAAAGGCTTTATGAGATAATAACGTCATTATCTACATCAATAATTATTGCAGTGTATACACATCTTTTACTTTGTCATTATGGTTATTTGGAATGTGATGATTATTTTTGGAGATGGATAGACATTATCTTATGTTGGGCTTTTTACATATATGTTGTTAGAGAAGAGGAGAATTATTATTGAAATCTTTCATTGAATAAAATCATTCAAAAACCATGGTAAAAAATTTGTGTATTTTCTCTGCTTCAATTAATTGTCCATGAGGGGTTGTTGGCAAGAAAATTCTCCTCAAATAACATTCTGTTTGAGCTCTAAAGCGAGCATTTATCTGCAAAATCATCAAAATTTCTAATGTCACCAACCATTATATTGGGTTTCTCTACTTTAAAAGAGGGCAATCTTATTCATTAATATTCCTAAACAAGACTATTCTTTTGGATTTGTGTAATCTTGCAGTAAGATTTCTAAAAGTTGGTTCATATTTTTCTAGTAAAATTCCCAATAATTGACGAGATATATATTAAGAGTGATAATACATTGTCGTTGGACCCACAAGAAGTTATGCTTGTGTCTGAAATTTTACACTTATTTTTTTTTTTTTAATTATATAACTTTTAATATTGGAATAGTTTCCAGCAAAACCAAATCTGGAGAATTCGATTTTTCATAATTTCCAAATTTAATAAATTACATTTTCTTTAATACGCAGTAAGCTATTGATAAAATGTCCGTTACTATCAGCAAAATAAATTTTATTTCCCCAACTTTGATCTGTGTTTAAAAATTGGCAATCGTTTAATTTTAATAAATACTTTCTGAATATAAAATCACATTTACAATAGTTTAATTTCATTTTCAGAAGCTTAAAACTGCCAATTGGATCAGAAAATATGAATATAGAATATGAAATTTAGGACTAATTGAAGGCAACCAAAGAAGTAAAAGGCAAAGATAAAGAACTAGGAGGCAAGAATGAAGAATTAAAGTGAATAAGAAAAGGAGGATAAACAATTTAAAGGCAATGTTGTTTGACAAATTCACTGCCATTAAGTCAAAAATGACGCAAGTAAAATTACTTTAAAGACTAATAATAAAACATAAAAAAACTTATAAATGTATATTCCAAGGTCTTTTTCTTATATTTTTCTTTGAGTATCCCAATCTCTCTTTGTTTCATCAGTTGTTCCCAAGGAGCCAAGCTTTCCTTTTGCTGAATACAAATTCAGTTCATTTACTACTAAACTCGAACATTTCTTTCTTATATTAATTAGTATTAATAACGTGATACATGATCGGGCAGGTAAAATCATCGACTGGGATTCGGTACTTTATGTTCCAGGGCCAACTAATTTTCATAATTATACGCTAAAATTATGATGCAAAGGCTTTTTATTATGGAAGGTTTTATAATATCAATATTTGATTGATTAAGTTACTTTGCAATAATAATCCCATCTTTATCTTAACCTTATTGTAGTGATCAACGAAAATTTTTATTAAGGATAACTTCTGGTATTTGTTTGAAAAAGCATGACTTTGGTTCCTCAGAGGAAATAATAAAGATTTTTATTAAATTAATTGTTAACTTTTAAAAATAAAAACATTTCTTTATTTCCTTTGTTTGATGAAAGCAACAAGTGTAGTTAGTGCCTTGATAAAAATCCACGTTTATTTGCTTTAGTGAGCAAACAAGCAAGATTAGAACTAACGTTGGTTAACTAGTGAGTGTTAACAACGATTAGTACGTAATTTGTTTTTACTGAGTAAGCAAAGGTTTGGACTAATTAACGTTGGTTAAATGAAGCATCGTCCAAAGGTTAATCTGGAATACTGGTAATATTATTGTGATTGTAAATGGTTATTGAGTAAGCTACTTTGCAAGTAAACCAAAGCGAGTTTGCAATCGGCCAATAAATGTAAACAACTGAAATAAATCAATCACAAGTGAATAAAAGGAACTTTATGGCATTGCAAAAGGGCCATCTTTTATCTAGTATGTTCACAGATCCATCTGGATGAAAGAAAGAGGGAACCAAAGTAAATTTGTAAGCTAATTTTAATTGATAAGCACCGGATTATTGCAATTAACTGACAAGAGTAGCCCAAAAGTTAAGCCATGATTGTTAATTAACCGGAATGATACCTTGCAATATCACTATTTAACAAGAATCAAAAAAACTGTAAAAAGTTTATTATTATAATTTAGCTTTAAGAAATAAAATAAAAGATAAAATAAAAAGATAAATAATAAATTTATAGTAGAGATTAAATTCATCTTTCTTTTACTAGAATATAATGTTTAATTAATTAATATTGTCAGCAATGATAATTGATGGATAGTAATTTCCAATTGATTGATAATGAAATTTTTATTCGCCTTTGTTAATATTTTAGAGAAAAGAGTTAAAATCAATATTATTTAATGAACTATCATTACTTGTATAACTTTTCAAGCTTTTAGATTTAGCAATCTCTTCATCTAATATTCTACTTGTATGATATGCATCTGGATGTGATTTGTGTATTTGTTGTGAATTACTACCACTATTACCACTATTACCACTGCTGCTGCTGTTGCCATCATTATTAAAATCAATTTCATGTGTTTTGACTTTAGAAAATTTGAATAATCTTTTTATTAAACTATTATTATTGTTACTATTATTTTTCAAACTTTTATTTTTAAAAATTTCATCAAGTTTGTTTCTAGCAAAGTCAAGCAGCTCTCTGCTAGTTGGTCTTTTTGATGGATCCACATCCCAACATCTCTGCATGATTTGCACATAATCATCAGGCATTTCAGATAATATTGGTGGTCGTAAACCTTCTTCACATATATCAAAAACCAAACAATGATTGTGAGCTCTATCATCAAATGGTGGACAACCTGCAAATATTTCCCACATTAACATTCCAACACTATAGATATCTGATTCTTTGGTGTTCTTTTTGCCTCTAAGTAGCTCAGGTGCAACATATGATACAATTCCATAGACTTTATTTGATGACTTTTCATCAACTGGTCC
>CAUDNR010004078.1:216136-240915 GCA_958430865.1 Entrophospora sp. SA101
TCAACCATTGAATATGCAAGTTAACATGGAAAAGAATATGTTCGCCTAAATATTAAAATGATGTTTCAATTAATTAAGTTTTCTTGCTTTCAAAACCCATTTAAAAAAATTAAAAATAATAAAATAATATCACCAAGTTAATAAATTTGTTTGACTACCTACTTTAATTGGAAAACTTGAAGGCAAAATATTTCCTTGCATTTACTGAAAATATGTTTCTGAAAATAAGACTAAAATTATTTTAATTCAAATAAAACGTTTGCATATGTGTAGTCTTTATTTCAAAATTTAGTTCTCATCTAACTTTTGATCTAGAGATGATCTTTTGATCTTATTTAACCCACTAGTAAAGACAAATATAAAGAATGTTTCTGTGCAAAAAAAGTAATATCTACCTTAATGATAATTTTTTGTATACGCGTACTCCTTTTTCTATTTTAAAACAATTGAAATCACATGTTTCACAACATAAAAAAGATCAACAGTCGATTTTGTCACAAAGTGATAAAATGAGTGTCCATTATGCTGCACGCGTAATTGAGAAACAAAGCATTTCATTGGTTGCATGTGACACTAATAAAAAATACTACTATCGTTATTATTATTACCAAAAAAAAATTATATTCATAATTATTGATTAAGATAAGATTCCATTGTACTTAGCCTCATTGTATTTATTGTTTTTAAACTGATATATCTATCAAGGGAATTAACCAGTTAGGAATTAAGGTTAGAAGTTTTAATGAACTAAAATCCTTGATTCATGTCTTATTTATAATAATTTTAACTACATAAACTTCTCTGTCCGCTTTTTGTTCTTTTGTTCTAATAATCTTTGTATCTATTAAAAAGAAAGAACTCTTTATTCTCCTGTCACTTAATATTGATAAAGTGAACAATTCTTTACTTGCCTGTTACAAAATAATTCTTTATCATCTCTTACTAATAATAAATTTAATTATTTATATCTTACAAAAAAATCAAAGGAAAACGTCGGTTGCATCATTTTCATTGGGCAATTATCACGTGAAAGACACGGACGTGCATTTTAGAGCAGTCATCACCGCACATTAATATATATCATTAACACATGATGACTTGGTAAGGCTGTTGAGGATTTATTTCTTCAAATTATGTGAATCCTTTATCAACAATCGAGACCTAAGGCCTTCAAAAAGTCAGTGTTGGCAAATGACTGGTCATATGACATATGATTTACATGATTTGTCATAAGTCATTTGGTCATTCATAAAGGGTATATGACTTATGGCATTGCATATTTTTTGGCCAATCAAAAAAAGAATTCCAACTTTTATTTTATCATTGCAAAATTCAATGATTATGATAATTATTGATTACCACTTGTAAAAAAATATGGTAATGGTTCTAAATCATCAACAAAAATACATGACAATTCTCATTTTAAGTTGACATTATCTGCTGGGTGAATATTATTTATTTCCACCAAAAAATCATTATCAAATCTTCTTCAAGTAAACTTTCATCACTATGATTTTCTAATTGGTTTTCTTGATTTGCTTCATCTCTCCAATGAGCAACAATTATATTCCATTGATTCACATTTCCATCAGAATTAGAATTCACTGATTCATCTTCATTTTCCAAAAAAAATCATCATAATTTGTTTCATGATTTTCATTTACAAATAAATCCTCTTCAGCAATAATTTGTACATCATCATTATCATTTTCATCAAGCGTTCTGTTAATTCTGATTGGTTAATTTATGACAAATGACAAATGACTGATGATCATAGTTTGTCATAATAGTCATATGACCAAGTCATTTACAAATGAATGACAAATGAATGACCGATGACTACATGTCATATGACTAAATGACTTGGTCATCTGTCATATGCATATCAGCCGATTTGGTTTTTTTGGGCCTTTTTTCAAACCTTATGTCTTATTGTGTCTCGATGTTAAACACAAGTATTTTTAATGTGTAAACTGGTCAGTAGAATGATAATTAATCCTAAAAAAATTTATTTGCTCCGCTAAAAAAATTATTTCACTATTCAACAGCCCGTCAAACCAATGGCTCCACCTCAAAACCAATGGGGGTTTGCTATTCATAACGTTATGATCATACCGTACTGGATTTTGGGGATCAAACAAAATCAGCGCATAAGGCCAACACTACAAAAAATGACGATATATTTGGTGAAATTAATTGTTAAAATAAATAAAACTTTGATTATTACTATTATTATGAACATGATATCAAGTTTCTTCACATAAGTTATATTAATATGATGGATGTTACGCTGTAATGGAATAATCTCATGTTAATATTAATATTCTTTAAACATAACATTAATAGTAATAGCATTAACAAAACTTGTCCCTGGGATGTTATGTTCACTTTGCAATTCATTCTTCTTAAATATTAAAGCTTCATAATATTTTAGATAATAATATATACAGCATGTATACATGAGAAGAGTGTATATTAAGGAAATTTAAACGTTTTTCATAGCTCTTTGCACTAGTTTATTCAAAGATATAAAAAAAATATTTAAGCTAAAAAATTCATGTAATTATGATCTTCTTTGATTTCTGTAATAGTCTTGTTCTGAATAATTAATTATTTTTTTGGTAGCCTTTCTTTGTGGTCGAAGACTCGTGGAACGTGGTGGTGTAGATTTTTTGTTATCATCATTTTTTCTTTTTCTTTTTACATTCTTTTTAACGCTATTATCATCTCCCTGATTATTACTATCTACCTTTTCCTCCTTATTATCACTATCAATGTCTTCGTCATCATCATCATGAATAATACGAAAGCGATTACGATTAGAAACACTGAGATTGCTGCGACTATTATCAACAGGTGCACTACGACGAACCATTTTACCCCGAATAATAGTACCACTATTGGTGTTGCTGCTGGTTTTTTTAGTCGTCACCCTACTGTTGAAAGCAGGTTGATATTTTCTATAGTAATGATTATCAGAATAGTCTATTTTTTTCTTTGTAACTGCTCTTTTTATCTTTTTCCTTTTAATAACAACAGTATCATTACTTTTATTTTTACTTTTCATTTTTTTATCATTATCATCATTACTTTTGTTTGCAACTATATCTTTGTTCTCCTCCTCCCTGCCCTTGTATTTTTCTTTACCTCCTATGTATTCATTATTTTCCTCTGGGGCATTCTAAATTTTAAGTTTAATGAAATTAAAAATATATTATATATATATATATATATATAAATATAAAAACATACACATAATATATATATATATATTTAAAAAATTTTTAAAAGGAAAAGATACCCCAACTTCTTCAATCTGCTCCAACTCTTTTTCAATCGGTCTAATCATTACATTCAAAGCATACTTTTCATTAACATCTTTTGAAGCCCGCGTATTGTTTATTACCTCAGGTGAACTGTGTCCTGATCCCATTTCTTTCTCCCGTATTGTCTCTAAAACCGATTTTAGGGCTCCTTGTTCAAAATTCATAATAATAATAAATAAAGGATGAAAAATTTTAGGCCCCGTTTACAGTATAGTGGAAGTTTGTTGTTACACGAAATGTTGTAGTTGTTATCTCTCTAAATTGGAGATCAAGTTCAAATCCAGTTTATCACTTACTTTTTATTGCCAGAATGTTTGCCGTGTATAAATTTCCACTATGCTCCTGTTTACTTAGTAATATAAAATAATCAAAAATATACGTACGTGTAACATATTTTACAGAGATCGTCCCGTCACTCAAAAAATATATAGAACCCCATTTATAATAGGGGTGTGTTCCATTCCTATTTCCTGTACAATACTAATACTTATTAGGTAATGGAAATCAGGAACAAATAAACTGGTTTTTGGTATTGATCTACATAATACAAGTTACGCGTTTTTTTAAAGAGATATTTTAATATAATCAATATTGAAATGTCAACTCATGAAGGAATTGAAGAGGCATTGTTTCTAAATCTATTTCAAAAAGTGGCTGATTCAGATGAATTGGATGAAAATTTTGATGAAGACGAATTAGAATATTTTGAAATAAATGGAAGAAGTTGTTGCCCTTTGAACTGATAAATACTTTGTTGTCATTACTAGTGGAAGAAGCTATTCTTTGAACTGGGTAAATACTTTGCCGTTGTTTTTATTGTAGAAGAAGCTATCCTTTGAACTAGGTAAATAGTTATTTTGCCATTGTCAGTTGAATACTCTGTTGTTGTTGTTGTTGTTGTACAGCTATTTTTTGATTTTCTCATTCTTTTTTTTTAAAAAAAATCGTTTCCGAATTTGGAAGTGAAACCTAATTCTATTCTTGCTCCTTGTTACACGATCTGATCAGAAGGAACGGAACAATATAATATATACCTTTTTCTTATTAAGGCACATGTCTCATATAAAATAAAAATTGATCTAACCTACCTAAATGTTTAACAAATTATATATAAAAAATATTTTTTGGTATAATTAAAGAAATGACTTTAAGGTATTTATAACATTAAAATTTGTATAAAATTTTATAGTTAATTAGTTAATTAGTAATGATCCAGAAATAGAATCACAAGAAATTAACAACGAAAATAATGAAACCAGTTCTAGTCAAGAAACCTTAAAAGCTACAAATGAAGCTCATTTTATCGGTGGACCAATTGCTACAGCTACTGCAATTGCAGCTGTAGCCTCGACCACAACCACAACCACAACCACTAATGCTGATATTGATGCTATTACTACTGCAACAAGTACTACAGCCACCATAACTAATAAAAATAATTCAACCTGGTCTTTCGCTGTTAAAAATAAAGTTGAAAAACTTGTTGGCGAGCATTTACCTGAATCATTAATACATGATAAAAAAATTGTCAATGCATTTAACAAGTTAAATAAAAATGTCAAATCTAAGCTTAATGATAAAGAGCTACATCCTGAACTTGACTGGGATGCAAAGGTTAGATTATCAAATGATCTTTGTGATGACGAAAAAAATTTCATCAAAGAACGAAAAAATCATATTCGTGAATCTTTTGCAAAATATGTTGGTGTTGATGTTGAGGAAATTGATGTAGATGATATACCTGTTATTGGTTTTGCTGGTAGTGGTGGTGGTTTTAGAGCCATGATTGCTACTACAGGTTATCTACGTGCTTTACAAGATTCAGGTCTTTATGATTGTGGAATGTATTTAGCAGGTAAATAAAAACATATCCCCTAATAAAAATAATTGATTGTTTATTTCAAGTTAAATACAAATTTTTTTTTAAATAAAAAATAGGTGTAAGTGGAAGTTGTTGGAATATTGCGCTTCAATATTCTTCTAGGATATCAAGTCAAGAGAATCCAATTGAAGCATTACTAGAGCATTTTAGAACTCGTTTAACAAACCATATAGCTAGTCCAAGAGGTCTATTCAAGTTACTCAAACATTCGCCAGATCCCGAAAAGACTGTTGAATTGATATTTGGAGGTTTGATAGAGAAAAAATTATCTGGTGCAGATATTGGCATTATTGATATCTATGGTGCTTTATTGGCTGCAAGATTATTATTAGGTGATGATTCACAAACCCAATTTAAAGATTTTAAACTAAGTGAACAAAAACGCTTTTTAGAAGGTGGTAAGAATCCATTGCCTATTTACACTGCGTAAGTATATACATATAATAATAATCATCATTAATGATAATATTAATAATAATTGGATTTATGTTATTGTTAAGTATTCATCATGCACGTCCTTGGAAAGATTTTTTGAATAAGGAGGATGCATCTTTAATTGAAAATTATAATCAAATATTAAAAAATCATCATAATCAGAAAGATCATTATCGATGGTTTGAATTTACTCCTTTTGAGATAGGGTGTGATGAATTTGAAGGTTAGTGTTCATTTATAATATTTTACAAAGAAAAAACCCCATTTAACACACACATATGTATATATGTATAATAATGCAGCATGGATTCCAACTTGGTCATTTGGAAGAAAATTTGAACTTCAAAAAAATCTTGAAAGAATACCAGAACAAAATTTTGCATTATTAATTGGGTAAAAATAAATAATAACGTTTCTGATTCAAAACTCACATTTATACTCATATATATATATATATATATATATTGTTAACATATATTGAAAAAAATTTTAATTGTTTAGTATTTTTGGTGCAGCACCTTGTGCTCCAATTTTAGTTGATATCAGGCAAATTGAACATTTTCTTCCTGATGGATGGCTAAAGAGAGAATGGAGAAAATGTTATGATGATGTAAGTATTATTAATAAATAATAGTAATAATCATATGTATGTATATCTAACCTATCTCTAAAAATAATAAAGGCAATGAAAAATTTGGGAGAACAAAAACAATTGAAATTTGAAGGACATCATGCAGTCCCAGCATCAAATAACAAAAACTTTTTATATCACTTGCACCCACCACCATATAAATTAGGAGTGGCAAATTCACCTGTTTTACATTTGATAGATTCCGGTGCATCCAACGATCTGCCGTTATATCCATTAACACATCCAAATCGTGATGTTGATATAATAATAGGATTTGATTGTTCAAGTCAAATAAATAAACATGAATATTTCGAAGAGGAACAAAAAATTTTTACTGAAAGAAGAGGTATCAACAGTGTACCTGTAGATGTTGATAGTAATAAATATTGTGAGATTTATGATTATCAAGCAAATGGTATTTCTGGTGACGGGTTTACACCCGTGTTCAGGAAGGATTCTTGTAAATTTGTTTATTTACCATTCTTGGAAAATTCAAAAGTTGATGATAAATTTATACCATGTACCGAAAAATTTTGTAATTTTGCTAATTTCACTTATACAAGGGATCAGGTTGATTTAATTGTTAGATTGGCTAAACAAAATTGGATGGAGGTGGAAGATAAAGTTAAAAGTGTTATCATTGAAACTTGGAAAAAGAAACGTGACGAGAGATTAAATAGACAACAATAATCTATCTATTTTATTTATCCATTATATTATTTATTTATTTATTTTATTTATTCTCGTTTTGTATTTTACCTTTTATTTGTTATATTTTTTTATTTATTATTATTGTATTTTTATTGTATTTTTTATTTATTTACTACTATTCTTTGTTACTTTGTTACGCGATTGATTGCATGTTTAATCACGTGTAATAATAATAAATTTGTTCTTCAATTCTCAACAATATTATTAATACACGCATTTATAATATTGTCTATAAATCACGGAGAATGAATATAACGATATAAATATTCATGAAAGTTTCGATTTAATGTTATCATTAGCAGAAAGTCTTCAAGAATCAAAGAAAAGTTACGATGAAGAAAATACCGAATTAAGGTTAGAAAATTAGCCATGTAATCCGTGCTTTGAATTTTCGTTATGTACTAATATAATTTATAAACATAGATATGGTGATAATTATTGTTATTAATATTAGTATTGAATATTTTAATAGAAAACGTGCTGTTTATACTCCTTACAGATCTATCCAGAAAAAATTCACATATTCAAAATTATATATGCCTATAAGTTAATAACCTTTGTTTTTCCTTTAAATGTTTATTATGATCAAAATTACAATAATCTTTTAACAATACAATTTTGTGTACGAAGTAAATTGGTTTGAGCAAACCAACATTATTAGTCTTACTGAATGTGCTAGATATGGATGGATTAATATTGATACGGATTGTCTTGAATGTGGATATTGTGGAGAGAGGTTATTGGTTAATACATCAGAAGATGTAGATATTGGTAATAATAAAAAATACATTAATATGAGCAAACAAGCAATATTAGGACTAACGTTGGTTAACTAGTGAGTGTTAACAACAATCACTAATGTAATTTGCTTTAGTGAGTAAGCAAATATTTGGACTAATGTTGGTTAACTAGTGGGTGTTAATGAAGTAGTATTATTGTAATCGTAAATGTAAGGCCATTGAACAAGCTATTTGTGTTGTTTTGCAAGCAAGTTTGCAATCGGCCAATAAATGTAATCAAGGGTAAATGACTGAAATAAATCGATTGCAAGTGAATAAAAGAACTTTATAACATTGCAAAAAGGCCACCTTTATTTATTTACAGTTATCTGGTACCATCAAGTACGTTCACAGATTCATCTGGATGAATGAAAGAGGGAACCAAAGTAAATTTGTAAGCTAATTTTAATTGATAAGCACCGGATTATTGCAATTAACTGACAAGAGTAGCCCAAAAGTTAAGCCATGATTGTTAATTAACCGGAATGATACCTTGCAATATCACTATTTAACAAGAATCAAAAAAACTGTAAAAAGTTTATTATTATAATTTAGCTTTAAGAAATAAAATAAAGATAAAATAAAAAGATAAATAATTATAATGAATAAATTTATAGTAGAGATTAAATTCATCAATTCTTCTTTTACTATTGTTACTAAAATTTAATTCATTAATTAATATTGTTAATAACAATTAATAGATAGTAATTTCCAATTGATTAATAATGAAAAATTTTATTCACCTTTTGTTAACATTCTAGAGAAAAGGGTTAAAACCAAGATCATTTAACAAACTATCATTACTTTTTAAGCTTTTAGATTTAGCAATCTCTTCATCTAATATTCTACTTGTATGATATGCATTTGGATGTGATTTGTGTGCTTGTTGCAAAGCACTACTACCACTACTAGTAGTATGATTACCATTATTATTTTTAATAATTTCTTCAAGTTTGTTTTCAGCAAAATCATAAAGCTCTCTACTAGTTGGTCTTTTTGATGGATCCACATCCCAACATCTCTGCATCATTTGCACATAATCATCAGGCATTTCAGATAATATTGGTGGTCGTAAACCTTCACATATATCAAAAATCAAACAATGATTGTGAGTTCTATTATCAAATGGTGGACAACCTGCAAATATTTCCCACATTAACATCCCAACACTATAGATATCTGATTCTTTGGTGTTCTTTTTGCCTCCAAGTAGCTCGGGTGCAACATATGATACAATTCCATAGACTTTATTTAATGACTTTTCATCAACTGGTCCACATAACCCCAAATCTGTAATATAACAATTACCTCCTTTCACAAGTATATTACCACTATGTAAATCACAATGAATTAAATCTTTCATATGTAATTGATATAATGCACTACATAAATATCTAAAGATTGTAATTCTGTCTTTTAATGTTAAATTTAAATGGTTTTTTTGTAAATAACCCCTTAAATTTCCTTCTGGATAATAATTTAAAACCATTGCATAATTCCCATTATCAGGGAATTTAGTTATACCATAGCATTCAACAATTAGTGATACTTTGATTTTACAATAATTCATTGCCTGAAAATAAATATAAAATCAATTAACATTATACAATATAGTATTGTTTTAAATGATAACTACCAACCTCATCAAAAAAAGCTTTTCCTGGATTACTTGAATCATTTAAACTTTTTAATACTACTTTTTGCCTTTCAAAATAACTAAATTCCTTTTTATTTTCATCATAATCCCAAATAGTTCCTCTTGTCCATGCAGCAGTATAAATTGAACTAAATCCACCTTCAGTCAACTTTGTTACTTTTTCAAATTGCTCAAAAGGTATCCATTCTAAAATATAAGTTGGCAGAGATGATTTCATTTGACATTGTTGAATAAAATCATCAATTATGTTATTTCCAGATGTCCAAGTGGTGAAAAGACTCTGTAATTGTAAACCAATACAACTTTCACAGAATCTATCAGAATATCTTGTCAATTCACACTTGTTACATTCTTTTGGTTTGCCCAATTTATATGCTGCATTATTTAATTCAAAGTTATAAATAAATCTTTCCTTGCAATATTCTTTTTCATTTTCAGAAAGCTCCTTGTTTTTTTTGACTAATGAAAAAAAATAATCTTTTCTACCTTCTCTATCAGGATTAACCAGAGCATTATTATACATTTCATTATAAATTTTATATAGAAATTTCTTTCTTTCTGGTGATAACGATAATAGTTTAACAAATGACATTTTATAAAAATACAAAATATAAAATTTGACTTGGTGTTTTTTAGAGTGGAAAGAATAAAGAAAGGTTGACGTGTTACGGTTCCTTTCTAAATGTTGTAATTTTGTGTAAATTTTTATATTTTGTGTAATATTTTTCCCTTCCCCAAATTTGAATGCACGGGAAATATTCTGTTGTAAAGACTTATTAATATTAAGACTTGAAATGGTAAATTCGGTGCAGTTACGAATTTTCCAAATATTTTACTAAACTGAATTGTTGAGGAAGGATGAGATCAAGCCGTTTTTTCTTTTTTTTTGCTGCGCTGGCTTGCAAATTGATTGTTAAACATTTTTGTTTTCAAAAATGATGAATGTTTGTGGTTATTTTACGTCGTCGTATCATGCGAATTCTCATTGCTATCTATTTTTGTTCAAAACATCAGTATTGAATGAAGCAGAAAGGAAATCGTGTTTTGCTTTAGATGTTTTTTTGCGCGGTGTCTATCGTTGACTACCGTTAAGTTTTTGTCTTGCTCTGATATTTCGGACCGTTCAAAATGACCAAAACTCATGGCCTTGACTTGGAGCCTTTACCTCAGATTCCGACTTGACACACAACGTGTAATTAGTATATTTTTGGGTCACGAGACTGGGATTCAAAAACACTTTTTTACATTTACTTTATTGCTATTGTTATTATCAGTCAATTCAATGGTCGATAAACAAACAATATGTACAGATTTTTTTTAATTGTTAGTGTTGAACCAAAAAAAATTTTTTATTTGATTTTGACCATTTGAGAGAGGAAACATTTTCCTTTCGGAGAAAATAAATAAAATTAATTGATTAATCTTTGCAACTTTTGATGTTTGCATGAAGCTTAGCGATATATTTGGAGGGAATCCAATTGACCCATTGACCTTTAATCAGGACAAAAAGATCTTTTTTTTTAGTTAACAAAAAAAACCTGAGTAGTTGATTTTTTTTTTTAACAATCGAAATTTGTAAATAACTTTTGATCACATGAGGGTTCTTATTTGCAAAGGATCTTTTATTAAATTTATTAAATTCGTGAACATTCCTTTTGTATATGTAATTTTTTTAAATAAATAGGTTTTTTGCTAATACAATGAATGAATAAAACAAAAATATTGATAATATGGCTGGCTAATGTTGATGCTCCAAACAAATATATAGATACCTCGTATTTGAATTTAACATGTAAAGCCAAATTATACATAGAACTCCATTTCAACTCGACCCTCGAATTCGAATACCATGAAAAGCAAAACCAATGCACCGTTTTTTTGGTTCACGAGTGGATGTAGCGGTATATTTGTATGTTTTTGGTTGTGATTCATTAGCCTCCTCAATCAATGCCATGGAATAGTCTATTTTTATTGAAGATTGTATCATTGATCATGAATACATGGTGGGATGCTAAGATAGTGTTAATTTTGATGCTCCGAACAAATATATACGCAAGCGATTGAGCCATGTGATTTTATAATATATGACACCAAAAAAATTATATAATACTATCTGTATTTCACGAAACTCGCTGTTACGTTTTCGTTTAAAAACTTGTTTTTCTTTGCGGAGAACTGAATGACAATTTTTTCGTACAACATTTTTACTTTAAGTTTTTCTCTAACAAGATTAATTGAAAAGCGAAAGAACAACTTCATCATCACCAACTCCAGTGATCGAATTATCGTGATTCAACAATAAAATAATTTCAGCATTATTTGAAGATTTAAAAGTGGCAAGAACATGTACCAAAACCTGTCATATGTGTGGTATGTAAAGCTCGTTCTAAGTACCAATATTGATCAACCTATGTTGCTTCAAATTCAGACACTAAAGACAGCTCAAGCATATTATTATTACTATTACACGTAGTTGACTAACTTCAAAAGTCAAAAATGCATCAATTTAACACAATCCATATGTATTAAAGACAATTTGATTATATAAAATACAACAATACAAGGATAGTTTTAATTTTAAAAAAGAAGAGGCATTTTTATTTCGAAAGAAATATACGGGTCATTGCACATCAGACCCTATATTAGGTAAAGATTATGATCCGGAACTTCATTTCAAATATAACACAAATCTTCTGTTCCAAATCATGGTAGAGAGTTGGTATAGAATCAATATATGGCATACTATCGATATCGTGTATGTTCCTTATCATTTTTTTTCGTTGGGTAAGTAAAAGTTAAACAATTTATAATTGCTTCCCACTTAATGCTTAATGTTTAATGACAATATAGAGGAAAGAGCATTACAAAGATTCCAAGGCGATTAGTAGGAAAGATAGATGATGGCTGCGTAAGATCGTTTTGTTCACCCCAGTAAGTGATGATGATCTTGATTGTTCCATCAGTAAAAAACATGTGATGGATTTTTGGGGCCATATTGGTTTAATAATTACATGAACTAAACTTTGGGGGAAAACTTGTGCTCAAAATTAAAGTAATTGATAAATATCAAACTGTTTATTAATTAATTAATACATTCATTTAAACCATAAACATCATCAATATTTTTATGAATTAAAAAACCCTTTGATGATTCTTTAGATAAAAGTGGTAATACATCCAAGCCTTTATAATTATAAAATAGTTGCTCTAATTTATTTAGGCAGCCATCTCCTTTAATTGAATGAAACGCAGTCGTAGTAGAAGAAGAAATTGGGGTAATATAAATACAAAATATTGCATCATATCCTCCCGCTAATAATGACAATGACAATATAAAAAATCATTAATTAATTAATTTATTTATTTTCGATTAATTAACTATTATTATTAAATTTGTAACTTACCACCAGGAACACCACTTAATACCACACCAGGTATTTCATTACATAAATCTAATAATTTAGTTTGTTCAGGTGGTTCAATTGGTACTTTTGACAGTTTTGACATTTCTCGTAATAATTTTCGTATATTCTTTAAAATGAAATAATAATATGATTAGATTCATAATCCTAGAAAAAAAAACAATAATAATATGTATTTTTATAAATTACTTGGAATGTTGTATATATCAATGATAATAATCTTATAATGTAAGATTCATTTGGATTTTTTTCTGATATTGATAACCACTAGAATTATTAAAAAAGTCATGTTAATTGATATTCTCTTCTTTAAATACTTTCTTCTTTTCTCTCCAAGAGTTATTATTATTATTACAAACCTCAGATGCCTTAGAATTAGAACAGATTTCAATAGTATTACAATATAATTTTTGATCATTATCATATTCTTTTGTCAATTTTGTTAAATTATCGGCAAGAAATTTGTTGTATTTATTCAATTCTTCCCATAATTTATTTGCTAAAAAAAAAAATTAAAAAATTTTTTTATTTGTCTGCTCATTTGAGAAAAAAAATCAAAAAATCCTAAAAAAAACCTTGCTCAGGATCATTTTTACGCCATTGTAATACTTTTGAAACCATACTGGGAGTATTCGATCCTGTATCAATGTCTGCAAGAATTAAATTAAATCCTGGTGGTAAAGAAAATGGCGAAACTTGATTATCCCATCTAAATATAACTTTAACATTAATATAATGATAACAATAACAATTATAATAATAAATTTACCAGATTCACTCACTTATTTAACATAGGATCGATAATTGTGTTAATCTCTGTAATATTTGGCTGAATAATAATAAAAATTATCAGAATATATTTTAACAAAAAAAATTTTTTTTCTCCTTTTATATTATATATATATATATATATTAGAAATGTTTATACCACATTTAAAACATTTTCTAGTATACTAGTAGAAAATCTCTTGTAAGTATGACTTCCCCATACACCAGCTGATACATCAAATCCTGATCCTATTTTACCTTGAGCAAAACAATGACAAAACTGTGCAACGTTATGAATTAATGTTCTGGAATAATTATCATCTACGTCTTCTTTGTTATTGATTAAATTAAAATGAACGAATAAAGCTGTAACAAATGATGTTATCAATGCTGCCGAAGATCCTAAACCTGTTTTATGAACATTTTTCAAGGTTTTGTTTAATTTACAAAATGGTTTGAGTGATCGTAATGATGCCAAACTAATTTCAAGTCCTTGATTTTTCAACTTGTACACGTACGTATCCATAAAAAGAGGATCAACTATTAATTCATAATCATTGATATCATTAATAATTAAAGATAAAAAATTACCTACTTGTTCTCGTTGTGAATAGAAATCATTGCTTCCAACTATAAATATATTTAATCCTTTTTCTAATATCTTTGAGAATGATGAATAATCAATTCTCTGAATAATAATTGACAAAGCAAATTTGAGTGTCACATCAATAAATGTGTTATTTCCGCTCTCACTAAAAATAAATTTATTTAAATTTAAAATTTACTATATAATTCATTTAAATAATTTGCTATGATAATTTATTTATTTGCATACTTTGAGTTCAATGTCATCAATTCACATTGTCTGATATCTTCTTTATTGTTATAATCATTAATTATTACTTTATATTCCCACTTGGTATTATTGAATTGAGGTGAAATGACATTAATTTTCCAACTATTGTCATTATTACTATTGCAAAAAGTATTTTCTGCTTCAATTTTTTTAATCACTGTATAAAATCTTGAATCAACCGCAACAACTAGACCATCATAGTTTCTATCTAGAATCAAATATCCACCTGCGACAAGTACTTTTCCTGGCGTTGATACAATAGTAGACGTCATAATAATGATTTATTTCTGGTTCCTGGATACGCAGCACTTCCATTATTATTATGAGCCGCGGGGCGATCTCGTCATAGTAATAGATATGTTACTATTACCCTAAAATTTTACAATATTAAGAAATATTCGAGATTCACCGTAATTTTAAACCAATAGAATTAGATACATAAGCATATAATTTAAACATAGAAATATCCATTTTCTACCGGTGGATGTTAGCAACTCCAACACCATTAACTACAACAAAATAAATAATTTATTATATCAAAATGTTAAACAATCCAATCGTTTGTAAAGATGGCTGCTCGATTAATTGCGGCATATAAAAATTAATCGTTTAATGGTTTGTCAGAAATACTTATCACGTTGACCATGACTGTATTAGTAATAAAATTACAATTATGTAAATATATATATACACACACACACAGAATATAATAAATAAGATATGAATTAAATTAATCTTCTAATTGATAAATATTGCTGATATTTAATTTTTCCAATAACTCGATAGCTTTAGGTTGATCTTTTAAAGCAGCCAGCTTTAAATATTCTAAACCGCGTTTTTCATCAATTTTCACACCTAATTTACCATTATAATACAAATCGCCCAGATTGAATTGTGCAACTTCGTTACCATTATCGGCCGCCATTCTTAAATATTTCATGAATTCTTCTAGATCAAATGATGGCCCATCTTCATCACATAAAATTTTAGTATAACATAATTGTGCTCTTGCTACACCTTTATCAGCGGCCTCTTTAAATAATTCAGCAGCTTTATCTAAATCTTTTTTTACAACAATACCACGCCAATAATAATTCCCTAACCAAAATTTTGCCATTTTATTGCCTATATCTGCATGAGCTTTGAAACATTCATACGCCTTTTCTTTTTGACCCTGTTTATCTAACGCAAGACCATCTTCCAATCTTAATATAGGGCTAATATTATCTGAATCTATAGTGTAGAATCCTTTTCTTTCAGATTCATCATTATGGGTATTACAAGCATTATTATTATTGTAATCATCATTATAATCATTACTGTTGTTATTATTATGACTGTTATTGTTGTGATTATTAAAATCTTTACCATGATTATCATCATAATTATTATTATTATTAATGCAATTACTTGGCGTGCTTGTTGTAGCAAAACCATTAAGGGCTACTGATGCGGTAGCAGTGTTTGTTGTTATCACAGAAGTTGAGATACCATTATCATTACTATTATACTTATTGTTATTAAGGACATTAATGTTTTTGGCAAGAACCATAGATGATGATATTCCTGAAACATTAGCAAATTTTGTACAAATTTTTTCTAAATCATTAAATAAATAATTTAATTCTGGCCTCAAAGTTGGATCATGCTGCCAAGCTAAAAAATTTAAGAAAATACAAAATATTAATTTAAAAAAAAAATTTAACATGTGATGTATTTATTTATTAAAATAAAATCATTTTACCAGAATTAACAATTTTTCCAAATTCTTTTTCTGGCAAATCAAGTGTAAAATCTAAATGTTCTCTTTTACCACTTAAAACATGACTTTGTATCTGTGAAAATTCCATATTTTTGTAAGGTAATTGTTGAAATGCCAATTCCCATAAAAGCATCCCAAAGCTAAAATGATAATTTTACTTTTTATTTAATTATCAATATCATATTCAACAGTAATATCAATATTCGAGATCAATGTCAATAAAATATACCTAAATATTTCACATTGAATAGTATATGGTGCATATTTAGATGGTTGCATTTTTTCAGGAGCTAACCAACGAATAATTTTTTTCTGGTTTTCAATTTTAATTGTATTGTCTTTAAGATCCCTACTATAACTGAAATTTGTAATTTTTGGTTCATAATTTTCTGTAATCTATAAAAAAAGATAGTTATTTAGTGTAAAGGCAACAAATATCTAATATCTGATAATTAAAAACTTGCCAAAATATTTTCACATCTAATATCATGATGAAATATATCACAACCATTTAAGAATATAATTCCACGACAAATATTTGTGGCAATTCTAATTTTTAAAGGCCACTTAATGTGATTTTTTTCATAAAATTCTTTCAAATTACTAAACTCAGCCCATCCAACCACCATACGATCAATTCCATTAATCTTAGTTAGTCCATGAAAATTTATAATAAATTCACAACTTGCTAAATTTCTTAAAATGGCTAATTGAGCATTAATCCTGTGTGAACCAGGTTTGTCATCATCAGGTAAGATAATGGTATCACATGCAACATTACATCCTAAATATCTTGCTTTAAGTAATTTTTTATCGTGAGTAGAACTTTCGATTTTTATTTCATTGGGTGGTATTTTTTTAATTGGAGGTGAAAAATCTTTATCTTTTTTTTTATCTTGTAATATTAATACATGTTCTAACACGTGACTGATTTTTTTATCGATTGTTGTAACACCAGCTTCAATTGTTTGCAAGAACTATTATTATTGAAAAAAGAGGAATATGTAAATTATAAACATATATATTTTTAATTGATAATGAATAATATCAATAATAATACCAAATCTCTCATACCTTTGACATTTCAGCAATATCATTATTTAAAACTTCAATCTCTTTTTTCCTATCTTCATCACTTGCAATGATCATTGTAAATCCTAAATCATGAACTACTCTATCAAAATCATTAATCAATCCAATAAATCTTTCTTTAATAACATTATTAGAAATAAATTTTTTGTATTGTGATAAACGTGTGAAATCTGTCATAAAAGCTTCAATGTCTCCTAAAATAGTGATAAATCTTTCAAAGTTTATATAATAAGTTTGTTGATGAAAATTTTCCTGATTTTCTTGTTTGCGTCTATCCAATACTTTAACTGCAACTTCGGCTGATTGCACTCGTTGAATCAATGCTGCACAACTTTTTTTATTATATTGAGCATTATCATAAGCCTTGACAATTTTTGCTGTCAAGGTTAATACTGATGAAATCAATGGCAAATATGGCATGGCGGCTATTTGTATAATATATAATATAATATAATATAATAATTAGATTATTAGATTATTAGATTATTAGATTATTATGATCTTTTAAAATAAAGGTTATATTTATTACCTTCGCCGATAGCACCAACAGTTCCAATAACTAATTTGAAATGATCATTCGTGAGATTTGAAATATTATCTTTATTTTTAACAATTTCTCCAATTCCTCCTGTTGCAGTAGAAATTTTTTCAGCAACAATTCCTACTTTTTTAACCGAACTTTTATTTTTTCCCATCATTATTTTTAAAAAATTCAGTCATTGATATAACGTTACACGTATGATTTTAATATTTGACATCGTTAACAAATGAACATTACTAATTAAGTATTTTTATTTTTTCTTCCTTCCTATTTTATATTATTATAACAACACATTTTTCTTACAAGATATTAAAATTAATATAATTAATATGGAGTATACAAAATTGTAATCGTGTTACATGGGATTACAGGGTTCAAAATTTAGTGTACAGTCAAACCCTCGTTACAACGGGATCTAAGGGACCACTGACCACCTTTCGACTGTAGTTTGTAATTTTTAAAAAAGGAATTCCTTGTCATTAATTTTTTTAAAGGAAATTAATCCTTTAATTAATTAGTGATTGTCATATTGCATCATATTGCATGTCAATAATAAAATATTGAATGAACTTTACATTCATCAAAGTTGATCCTGATTTCCATTACCTGACAAACGGGAGGAATGGTGTCAGAATTTCATATGTTTTGGTGCTAAGTGGAAATTTTTTTGCCTTTGGAATCCTATCTTTCGTATAATTATTTAGATGGATATGTCTATTTGATTATTTTAATCAAAGATCAGTATTAAAATAAACAATAAACAAACAATTTTACCCCAAAGATTTACAAGTAACAAATTTTCTAAAATAAATCAATACAAACAATTGATAGTTGTCCAATTGCTAGTAACAACCTTTTCCAAGTTTCTAAAATAAATCAGTAAACAAAAAATTGATAGATTATTTATCATTATTGAAAAGAAAAGTGAAATTATTAGTTAATGAAAAACTAATACAACCAAATGTTACAACAAATAATTTTAATTTTCGCATGTATAAAAAATTTTTGCCGATCATCACTTTGCCACAACGGATTTCTTGTCATAACAGATTTTTTTGACCATGAATTCGTTGCGGCGAGGTTTGATTGTAATGTATTAATTATATTAATTATCTTCAAGTAAAAATTACAGGAAGCTCCCACATTTTTGTTAAAGTAAAAAGAAAGTTGATATAACTTCTACGAAGAACAGGTAGAACAAATGGTATATGTAGAGTAGATGGAGATATATTGGTATCTTGTTATTGATTTCCCTCAACTCATCTAGTTGTTTTCAAAAATTCTATTTTTAAATTAGAATGTTTTTTAACGCTCTAAATTTACATACGAATAAAACTAATACCACTTACCTTGAGAGCTCATGAGCAAAGAATTAAAAATAATTTGGCATTTAATAATTGCTTAGCTACGTAGCTGATCATTATATAAATCACATGACTACATTCTACCCTTAAACGCCTCAAATGATTATCGTGATTCATATATTATTAGTAAGCCACACACAAATTAATAGATCTTTTAATCTTTTAATAATTAAAAAGTATGAGTACTTTTGGCAATATTTTTCGCGTGACAACCTATGGTGAATCTCACGGGAAGTCTGTTGGTTGTATAGTGGATGGTTGTCCTCCTGGTTTACCTCTTATAGAAGCTGATATTCAAAAACAATTGAGTAGAAGAAGGCCAGGTCAGAGTAATTTGACGACACCTGTAAGAATTAAAAAAAAAATTACTTTTAAAAAATTTTCATTGATTTTAAAAGTTATTAAATTTATATACCTTTGTGTGTGTGTATGTGTGTGTGTAGCGAGATGAAAAAGATTTGGTTGTTATACAATCAGGAACTGAATTTGGTATAACACTTGGAACACCAATTGGTTTACTGGTACCAAATCAAGATCAACGGCCTCATGATTATTCAGAAACTGATTTATATCCAAGGCCAAGTCATGCTGATTGGACCTACTTACAAAAATATGGTGTAAAGGCTAGTAGTGGTGGTGGTAGAGCATCAGCAAGAGAAACAATAGGTAAAAAGACATAACAAATAGATAAATTAATAAAAATCAATTTAATAAGTTTAATAATTAACTGTTGATTAGGAAGAGTGGCAGCAGGAGCTATTGCAGAGAAATATCTTAAAATGGTTTATAATATAGATATTGTAGCATTTGTTTCTTCAGTCTCAAATATAAAAATGCCTTTTATCAAAGAAATAGACTATCATAATGATGATGATCAATTATATTCACAAGATTTTTGGGATATGTTAAACAGCATTTCTAGAGATGATGTTGATAAAAATGTGGTTCGATGTCCTGATAAGGAAATTTCAGAAAGAATGACTCAGGTTTAAAAATAAAATTTAATAAATATTTATGCTTCATAAACTCAACAATATAATAAATTCCAAAAAATTTATTTATTTTAGTGTATAATTAAAGCAAAAGAATCTAATGATTCTGTTGGTGGAACTGTAACATGTGTTATTCGTAATGTGCCATCAGGATTGGGTGAACCATGTTTTGATAAATTAGAAGCTAAATTAGCACATGCAATGCTTTCAATCCCCTCTACTAAAGGATTTGAGATTGGAAGTGGCTTCCAAGGTACAACTTTGTATGGTCATCAACATAATGACCCTTGGATTAAAAAAGAGAATAATGTATTTGGAACTAAAACTAATCATTCTGGTGGAATTCAAGTAAATAACTTTTTCATTATCATTCAAAAGATTATGATTAGAATAATTTGATGTTTGTTACCACCAGATTAAAAAATGTTAATGATAATAGGGAGGAATCACAAATGGTGAAAATATTTATTTTAGAGTTGCATTTAAACCACCAGCAACCATTTCTCAAGAACAAAAAACTGCTACATATGATGGTGTTGATGGAATTCTTGCTGCAAGAGGTCGTCATGATCCTTGCGTTGTACCACGTGCTGTCCCAATTGTTGAGGCAATGGCTGCTTTAGTTGTTATGGAGTAAGTTAATGAAAAAAATTTGAATTAATTTATATTTATATTTATATTTATATTTAATATAAATTATTTTCAAATATCTTCATTCAGTGCACTAATGATTCAACAATCACGTAAAACTGCTGCATCACTACTTCCACAAATACCTAATATACCTGTTACAATGTTAGGTGCTGTTCCAATAAAATCATCTAATGAAACAACAGAAGATAAAGACTTATAATTTAATTTTTTTAAAAAAATAAATTTTATAATACTATTATCAAGAACAACAAACAAATAAATGGATAACAAGTTTTTTAAGATACATATTTTAATAAATTGTTAATATTTATTTAAGAATTATTTGTTTGGTTTAGGCTGAAATTTTATAATGGTAGACAGAATTGATTGATCTTTTGGATATTTTAATTATTTGTAATAATATAAAGATGAGTTTTTTTTCAATATTTATCAAATAAATAGATGATTTATAAAGTTTTTTCAATTTATTGAATTCAAAGTTTTTATTGCAAATATTTATATAATCAATAATAAAATCAATGATGATAGTATAATAATATAATAAGAATCTAACGCAATATATTATACCATATATGTATATGTATATGTATATATATACTATATATGTAAAAAAAACACAGAGACCAATTTATGTTATACTAATCAATTTAGTGAAAAAAAATTTTTTTTTTAATCATCACAATCATTAGCCTCAGTACCAGCGTCTTCAATAGTATTGCTATCTTCATATTCATCTTCTTCATTATTGTTTTCAGATATCATAAGGTTTTGGTTAGAAGGTTTAATAAGAAATGGTACAACAACATAGTGTGTTGATACTTGTAACATCATCAATCAAGTCTATGAAATTTTCCAAATTGTTATTATTGTTTTGGAATTTGAAGGCTTATTAACATTAAACATTTTTTTTGTTTTTTTGCTCTTTCATTTGCTGAAGTTCCTCAAGAATACCAAGGTCAAGATTAGGCATTACATTCATTCTGTTTTGCAATTCATGCTCAGTATCATACACATATATTTGAGCAAACTGAGGGTGAACTTCATTATCAGGAAGTATTGTGTCTACGCTATAATACATTTCACCATGAACACGAAAGCTGTAAATGCCACTTGTTCCTGTTATACTATGATCAACCTTTGCACCCATAGACGTAAAAGTCAAAGCTGAATTATACAACCTAATATTTTTCCTAAATAAACGTGCACTTGGATCTGTTCTAGTAAGAAGAGTGTTGAGAGGATATGGTAATTCCTTAATAAGAAGGAGAGAAACCCTGCCTTTGACACAACATGTTGTGAAAACTGGTGATCGCATAGATGTGCCTGTTTTTCTTTCATCTATCCACAACAATTACATCTATGATTCATGCTTCCCAGAGAGTGACAGTCTAAACCTTGTGAAGACCATGGATAATACGTGTTTTTAATGTTTTTAGAGGAACAGTAGTCAGAGGAATAACTACTTCTTGCTCAGTGGGGGTAGTCACGTTATCTTCTGAGGTAATGCTAAAACTTGGATCTAAAAATTGGTCAAGTCCCGTAGAGCCTTCAGAATCCATATTTCTTTTGTTTTTACGATAACACTGTTGTTGTTCACAATTAAGTATTTGTTGACATTCTTCGGAAGTCTCATCTATAGTGTTACTAACTTCACTTTGCATATTCTCCTGATTGATCAAGATCCATAAAGCCTTCAGAATCCATATTTCTTTTGTTTTTATAATAACGCTGTTGTTGTTCACGATTAAGCCTTCGTCGACGTTCTTCGGAAGTCTCATCTATAGTGTTACTATATACAACCTTCTTTTCTCCTGGGTGGTCGAGTCCCGTAGAGCCTTCAAAATCCATATTTCTTTTGTTTTACGATAATGCTGTTGTCGTTCACGATTAAGTCTTTGTCGATGTTCTTCAGAAGTCTTGTTTATAGTGTTATTTCTATTAAGACTAGTGTCGTAATCCAAAAAAGGAAAAAGTATGGTTGCAAAAGTGGTCGCAAAGGTAATTGCAACCACTTTTATATGCCATAAATACAATTACTACCATCATCATAATTTACGGCACTAGTCTTTAATTTCTATCCATAGTATTATTTTATTTTCTTGCGTGTTATTTTTAAAATCTATCTATATTAGTATAGCTCAAGTCATCTAAAAACCGACCAATTTTATTCAGCATTTTTGAAGCCCATCACATGGACACACAGGGCACTTTTGGACTCAACCCCTTCATAGTTTTGTCTATGAAAAGTTTGATGTAAAATATTTATTACTTAAAAAGTTATGGTGGTTTGAATAGTAACTTTCTATATTTTAAATAATGTTTACCCTAAATTTGTCACCTCTTTCATGGATTGTTAACTATTAAGGGTGATCTTTTTCCAAAATTTTTTTCTTTAGGATCATCCCCTATTTCATATTTAAGAAATTTTATTTCCTAAAATTTGAAATTTTGCCAGTTTACTTATAATGGTCAGGTTTAGATGACTCGAGCTGTAAAGGTCATGAAAATAAATTGTCTAACTATCTATTAGTAATTGATAAAAGTCACGAAAAGTATGCAAACGTGTAATATTTGAAATTTTATTGTGGAAATTTTATTGTGATATACATTTGCACTATTACACAATTTAAAAATCATTTACATGTGGTAGTCTAAACGTTACATATTTATTTACGTGCGTGACAACATATTTATTTGCGTGCGTGTGGTAACCCAACGGATACAATAATAGATAGATTGTGACACACGTTTGCATTATTGCACAATTCAACAAGGTAAATAATCCCCACCTTGTATTGGAACATTATAAAAACATCACCAATTCACTTAATTTTCGGGTAAAAAAATTCAAATAATAAATAATTTTCTTTTGTCTTTTAATTCATTTGTCCGTAAAAAAATTTTTTAATTGCAAGTCATGTGCCCACTAATTTATCATTGGTCCAAATTATTTATTGTAACAATTACGATCTAAATCAATAAAAAAAAAAATTCTTTTTAAAAATTCATTTTTAAATTTTTTTAATTCTAAAAAAAAATGGCAACGATCGAAGAGATTAGGAAAGATAAAGGAGTGGCAGAAGAAGAGTACAAGAAGGCGGTGGAGAAGTTGGAGAAGTGGGAAGAGGGAGAAGATGATGGGAAGTGGTTGCAGAAGTTGAAGAGAAAGTTGGATGTCAAAGAATGGGGGAAGACAAAGAACAGAAAAAAAGGTGGGAAGAGTCGGTAAAAGAATTGAAAGAGGAGGAGGCGAGACTGGTGAAGGATAAAGATTATTGGAAGAACCAGGTGGAGAAGCTGCGGGATATGTTGTTTAAATATGGTAAAGAAAAAGGTAATGAACAAATTGCATAAAAAAATATACAAAAAATTATTTTTCGTTCATTCATTTATTTATTTTTTAATTCGTGATACGTGATAGAAGTAGATAAAATTCTGAAAATTAATTAACAAATTGTGGGGGGTCATTACTATAAAATGGTTACAATTGACCAACTTCCAAATTTTTTCTACCAGCACACATGATAAATATTACACAAAATATTAAATAATATGATGCAATAAATCTCAACCATTATTTTGACATATTTTTTATCATTGTTTACAAGTTTTTGACTTTGCTACTTAGCAACCCTGGATTTCAGAAAACATGGCGCAGTATGCACTAGTGATGTTAGCCGGCTAAGAAATTTTTAAACGGCTTAGCCGGCTTGAGCCAATCAAATTCCATTCTCAAAAATAATAAAAAATATTCATTCATTCGTAATGCCGCCAAAAAAGGAAAAGAAAACTAATGCACAAAATAAGCAATTAATTAGTTCCAACACTCGTAGCAAAGCAAATTCTTGGTCTGGTGGGTCATTGCATAACAATATTAACAATGGGTTAAATAGCAGTAGTAATATTA
>CAUDNR010004078.1:240925-262265 GCA_958430865.1 Entrophospora sp. SA101
GAAGAGTTAGGAAGAGAGTTATTCTTCAACCAAGTCGAAAACCAACCCTTTAAATACATTTTCGAGTAGTACGATTTAATTTATTAGACTATTTAAAATGGTTGCTTCCAACTTCTTAAATTCGATCCATTTGTTAACGAAACAACTGTTTGATTTTTTCATACATCGTTCATGTTTTCTCTTGATCGTGTATCTCAAATTGGTTGCGTTTACGATCATTTTGACATTCGTTGTATTAAGATTATTTTAATTATATCGAGAGATATGGTCAAGAGAAGAGTTAGGAAGAAAGTTATTCTTCAATCAAGTCGAAAACCAACCCCTTAAATACGGTTTAATTTATTAGACTATTTCAAATGGTTGCTTCCAATTTCTTAAATTAGAACCATTTGTTAACGAAACAACTGTTGGTGAAGTGATTGTTGATAAAATGGATCAATGTTTTATGTTAACGTTTATTTTTACGTTATCAAAATTCAAGATTTTGATTGGTCGATCAACAATTGCGTGGGTTAAAATTTTGTGTTATCAGAACGGTCTCTCCTGTTATATGTAATAAATGATTGAATCAATTGAATCATGTATTTTTATTATTGTAATGCTATGAAACACTCGGCGCAGTGATATTTTTATTTTTCGACCATCTTGTATAACGTTGTATGATGATAAATGATTCATGGTTTGAATGTGCTCACCATCTGTAAACTTGATTGCTTGAATTTATTATTTTCCTTGATGTGAATTTTAATGTCTCCAAAAATTGTGTTCAAAAATTCTTCTACAGTTCTCTCTTCTGTATAAAAGGATGTACCTTGTAACATATGTTGCCATCCAAATATAAGAATGAGGCGTGCAACAAGTTCCCCATGATGTCCTGCTTCAACAAGCCCATTCTTTAATGAAGTTTCAAGTCGATCAAGGACAAATCTTCTATTTGTTTCAATTTCAATAATTTGCAAAGCAACTTCAGAAAGAATAGGTTCAGAGGGATACATGGTTAAAATATTTTCTCTACTTTTTGAAACACCAATACAAGTACCCATATAACTGCCCACCAATAAATGGGTAAGCTGAGATTGAGTTGAAATATCCAGAGAGACAAGACAGCTTAATATAGCCAAAGAAACAGCAAATCTATTTTCTTCATCATTAAATATATATTCTATTGGTTTTGTCAAGTCTGATAATTGGTATCCCCCAAGAGTTTGCATTTTGCAAATTCCACTACTTCCCTAATGTCTTTCTCTGCAATAACACTGGATCCCCATAATGGTCTGCCAAAGAGCAAGCAATGATTTGGATGATCTTTCAGTTTGTAATCAAGTGCATCAAATGTCATAACATTGATAAATGGTGGAAGTAACTTAATATTTTCATTGCTAATTCTGTGGGAAGGATCTTGTTTTGTTGGAGGTGAAAAGTTGGTTAACTGCCCCATTGTATCAAGCATGACACAAAGGAACCCATGTTTGACCCATCCAATATCCTTTATAGAACGATTAATTATTCTAAAAGGTGATAATACATTGTCACCTTTGTCAGAGAGCAATTGACATGCTTCATCAAAACAGAGAAAAAGATGCAAAGTGCTATTTTCTTGATGTTGAGAAGGTATATAATTAGGTGTAAATTGAATATCATGATCCATTCTCTGAATTACTTGATCCCAAAAGTTTTTTTCAGCATCTGGACTCATTTGCATGTTCCAAAAATCACTTGGACATGAAAGCTCTCTATTTTGAAGTTTCTCAATAAGCGCTGCAATAGTTTTTTTTAAAAACATTTGAAACCAATCAATAGCAATTTCTGGTTTTCCCAATTTTGCAAATGGTTCATCATATTTCCTACAATGCTGGATATCCATTGACATTTTCTGGTCGTAAACAGATGTAAACAACATAGATGTTTTGAGCTAATTCAGCAATCAAACGAGATTTGCATATCCTGAACTTTGAATAAGACAAAGTATGGAGCATATAAGGAATACTTTTTACATGTATCCAAACAATACTTAATATGATTTTGGAATTCATCCATAAAATTATTTGAATGCACAAATTTTTCAGTGAAAGCCTTTTTAGCTGTTGTGACATCAAAGTCCTCTGTCTTTGTTTTTGTCCTGATGTACTTGCTTAAAACCCAACATGAAAAGAAATAAAGATTAGTCAAGTATATCAAAATTAATTCATGATCCATGATAGAAGTGCATACTAGTGATGTTAGCCGGTAGAAAAACCTTAGCCGACTTAGCCGGCTAAGCCGGCTAATAATCTGCATACATAATTTCTAAATTTGGTAATAGATTTCCGCGTTATCTTCTGGTTATGGAAATAAAATTACCAATTTAGGTAATAAACGGCTTAGCCGGCTAAGAACTTGAATAAATTTTTTATCTAATAATTTAGTAGACAAATAACATACTAATACTTTGTATGAATTCATTAAAAATCGGGGTTTTTTATTATTTTACTAAACGTTGTGCGTGAAATTTAAATTGGCCAATTAGAATTTTGTTTCCAAAAATTTTTAGTATTAATATAGAAATTCATTTTCACGCTGATGAATATGGTAAAAAATTCTAGCCAGCTAACATTTGATCAAATGAATTATTTATTCTATTCTTATTGAAAAATTCAATTAAAACATAATAAAAAATTAATTAATATAAAAATTAAAAAAATTAATCAACTTATTGATCAAAAAGTTTATAATTTTCTCTCAAAAACAGTATATTAATATTATTATTACTACAAATACTATTGCTATTTAACTTATCATAATCAAATGTTTCATTATTATTAATACTATTATTATCATTACTACTATTATTATCATTGCTGCAATTATTACTACTACTGCTACTAATACAATTATTAATATTGCTACTACCACTACTAATACTATTAATATTACTACTGCTATTTAACCCATTGTTAATATTGTTATGCAATGACCCACCAGACCAATAATTTGCTTTGCTACGAGTGTTGGAACTAATTAATTGCTTATTTTGTGCATTAGTTTTCTTTTCCTTTTTTGGCAGCATTACGAATGAATGAATATTTTTTATTATTTTTGAGAATGGAATTTGATTGGCTCAAGCCGGCTAAGCCGTTTAAAAATTTCTTAGCCGGCTAACATCACTAGTGCATACTGCGCCATGTTTTCTGAAATCCAGGGTTGCTAAGTAGCAAAGTCAAAAACTTGTAAACAATGATAAAAAATATGTCAAAATAATGGTTGAGATTTATTGCATCATATTATTTAATATTTTGTGTAATATTTATCATGTGTGCTGGTAGAAAAAATTTGGAAGTTGGTCAATTGTAACCATTTTATAGTAATGACCCCCCACAATTTGTTAATTAATTTTCAGAATTTTATCTACTTCTATCACGTATCACGAATTAAAAAATAAATAAATGAATGAACGAAAAATAATTTTTTGTATATTTTTTTATGCAATTTGTTCATTACCTTTTTCTTTACCATATTTAAACAACATATCCCGCAGCTTCTCCACCTGGTTCTTCCAATAATCTTTATCCTTCACCAGTCTCGCCTCCTCCTCTTTCAATTCTTTTACCGACTCTTCCCACCTTTTTTTCTGTTCTTTGTCTTCCCCCATTCTTTGACATCCAACTTTCTCTTCAACTTCTGCAACCACTTCCCATCATCTTCTCCCTCTTCCCACTTCTCCAACTTCTCCACCGCCTTCTTGTACTCTTCTTCTGCCACTCCTTTATCTTTCCTAATCTCTTCGATCGTTGCCATTTTTTTTTAGAATTAAAAAAATTTAAAAATGAATTTTTAAAAAGAATTTTTTTTTTTATTGATTTAGATCGTAATTGTTACAATAAATAATTTGGACCAATGATAAATTAGTGGGCACATGACTTGCAATTAAAAAATTTTTTTACGGACAAATGAATTAAAAGACAAAAGAAAATTATTTATTATTTGAATTTTTTTACCCGAAAATTAAGTGAATTGGTGATGTTTTTATAATGTTCCAATACAAGGTGGGGATTATTTACCTTGTTGAATTGTGCAATAATGCAAACGTGTGTCACAATCTATCTATTATTGTATCCGTTGGGTTACCACACGCACGCAAATAAATATGTTGTCACGCACGTAAATAAATATGTAACGTTTAGACTACCACATGTAAATGATTTTTAAATTGTGTAATAGTGCAAATGTATATCACAATAAAATTTCCACAATAAAATTTCAAATATTACACGTTTGCATACTTTTCGTGACTTTTATCAATTACTAATAGATAGTTAGACAATTTATTTTCATGACCTTTACAGCTCGAGTCATCTAAACCTGACCATTATAAGTAAACTGGCAAAATTTCAAATTTTAGGAAATAAAATTTCTTAAATATGAAATAGGGGATGATCCTAAAGAAAAAAATTTTGGAAAAAGATCACCCTTAATAGTTAACAATCCATGAAAGAGGTGACAAATTTAGGGTAAACATTATTTAAAATATAGAAAGTTACTATTCAAACCACCATAACTTTTTAAGTAATAAATATTTTACATCAAACTTTTCATAGACAAAACTATGAAGGGGTTGAGTCCAAAAGTGCCCTGTGTGTCCATGTGATGGGCTTCAAAAATGCTGAATAAAATTGGTCGGTTTTTAGATGACTTGAGCTATACTAATATAGATAGATTTTAAAAATAACACGCAAGAAAATAAAATAATACTATGGATAGAAATTAAAGACTAGTGCCGTAAATTATGATGATGGTAGTAATTGTATTTATGGCATATAAAAGTGGTTGCAATTACCTTTGCGACCACTTTTGCAACCATACTTTTTCCTTTTTTGGATTACGACACTAGTCTTAATAGAAATAACACTATAAACAAGACTTCTGAAGAACATCGACAAAGACTTAATCGTGAACGACAACAGCATTATCGTAAAACAAAAGAAATATGGATTTTGAAGGCTCTACGGGACTCGACCACCCAGGAGAAAAGAAGGTTGTATATAGTAACACTATAGATGAGACTTCCGAAGAACGTCGACGAAGGCTTAATCGTGAACAACAACAGCGTTATTATAAAAACAAAAGAAATATGGATTCTGAAGGCTTTATGGATCTTGATCAATCAGGAGAATATGCAAAGTGAAGTTAGTAACACTATAGATGAGACTTCCGAAGAATGTCAACAAATACTTAATTGTGAACAACAACAGTGTTATCGTAAAAACAAAAGAAATATGGATTCTGAAGGCTCTACGGGACTTGACCAATTTTTAGATCCAAGTTTTAGCATTACCTCAGAAGATAACGTGACTACCCCCACTGAGCAAGAAGTAGTTATTCCTCTGACTACTGTTCCTCTAAAAACATTAAAAACACGTATTATCCATGGTCTTCACAAGGTTTAGACTGTCACTCTCTGGGAAGCATGAATCATAGATGTAATTGTTGTGGATAGATGAAAGAAAAACAGGCACATCTATGCGATCACCAGTTTTCACAACATGTTGTGTCAAAGGCAGGGTTTCTCTCCTTCTTATTAAGGAATTACCATATCCTCTCAACACTCTTCTTACTAGAACAGATCCAAGTGCACGTTTATTTAGGAAAAATATTAGGTTGTATAATTCAGCTTTGACTTTTACGTCTATGGGTGCAAAGGTTGATCATAGTATAACAGGAACAAGTGGCATTTACAGCTTTCGTGTTCATGGTGAAATGTATTATAGCGTAGACACAATACTTCCTGATAATGAAGTTCACCCTCAGTTTGCTCAAATATATGTGTATGATACTGAGCATGAATTGCAAAACAGAATGAATGTAATGCCTAATCTTGACCTTGGTATTCTTGAGGAACTTCAGCAAATGAAAGAGCAAAAAAACAAAAAAAATGTTTAATGTTAATAAGCCTTCAAATTCCAAAACAATAATAACAATTTGGAAAATTTCATAGACTTGATTGATGATGTTACAAGTATCAACACACTATGTTGTTGTACCATTTCTTATTAAACCTTCTAACCAAAACCTTATGATATCTGAAAACAATAATGAAGAAGATGAATATGAAGATAGCAATACTATTGAAGACGCTGGTACTGAGGCTAATGATTGTGATGATTAAAAAAAAAATTTTTTTTCACTAAATTGATTAGTATAACATAAATTGGTCTCTGTGTTTTTTTTACATATATAGTATATATATACATATACATATACATATATGGTATAATATATTGCGTTAGATTCTTATTATATTATTATACTATCATCATTGATTTTATTATTGATTATATAAATATTTGCAATAAAAACTTTGAATTCAATAAATTGAAAAAACTTTATAAATCATCTATTTATTTGATAAATATTGAAAAAAAACTCATCTTTATATTATTACAAATAATTAAAATATCCAAAAGATCAATCAATTCTGTCTACCATTATAAAATTTCAGCCTAAACCAAACAAATAATTCTTAAATAAATATTAACAATTTATTAAAATATGTATCTTAAAAAACTTGTTATCCATTTATTTGTTTGTTGTTCTTGATAATAGTATTATAAAATTTATTTTTTTAAAAAAATTAAATTATAAGTCTTTATCTTCTGTTGTTTCATTAGATGATTTTATTGGAACAGCACCTAACATTGTAACAGGTATATTAGGTATTTGTGGAAGTAGTGATGCAGCAGTTTTACGTGATTGTTGAATCATTAGTGCACTGAATGAAGATATTTGAAAATAATTTATATTAAATATAAATATAAATATAAATATAAATTAATTCAAATTTTTTTCATTAACTTACTCCATAACAACTAAAGCAGCCATTGCCTCAACAATTGGGACAGCACGTGGTACAACGCAAGGATCATGACGACCTCTTGCAGCAAGAATTCCATCAACACCATCATATGTAGCAGTTTTTTGTTCTTGAGAAATGGTTGCTGGTGGTTTAAATGCAACTCTAAAATAAATATTTTCACCATTTGTGATTCCTCCCTATTATCATTAACATTTTTTAATCTGGTGGTAACAAACATCAAATTATTCTAATCATAATCTTTTGAATGATAATGAAAAAGTTATTTACTTGAATTCCACCAGAATGATTAGTTTTAGTTCCAAATACATTATTCTCTTTTTTAATCCAAGGGTCATTATGTTGATGACCATACAAAGTTGTACCTTGGAAGCCACTTCCAATCTCAAATCCTTTAGTAGAGGGGATTGAAAGCATTGCATGTGCTAATTTAGCTTCTAATTTATCAAAACATGGTTCACCCAATCCTGATGGCACATTACGAATAACACATGTTACAGTTCCACCAACAGAATCATTAGATTCTTTTGCTTTAATTATACACTAAAATAAATAAATTTTTTGGAATTTATTATATTGTTGAGTTTATGAAGCATAAATATTTATTAAATTTTATTTTTAAACCTGAGTCATTCTTTCTGAAATTTCCTTATCAGGACATCGAACCACATTTTTATCAACATCATCTCTAGAAATGCTGTTTAACATATCCCAAAAATCTTGTGAATATAATTGATCATCATCATTATGATAGTCTATTTCTTTGATAAAAGGCATTTTTATATTTGAGACTGAAGAAACAAATGCTACAATATCTATATTATAAACCATTTTAAGATATTTCTCTGCAATAGCTCCTGCTGCCACTCTTCCTAATCAACAGTTAATTATTAAACTTATTAAATTGATTTTTATTAATTTATCTATTTGTTATGTCTTTTTACCTATTGTTTCTCTTGCTGATGCTCTACCACCACCACTACTAGCCTTTACACCATATTTTTGTAAGTAGGTCCAATCAGCATGACTTGGCCTTGGATATAAATCAGTTTCTGAATAATCATGAGGCCGTTGATCTTGATTTGGTACCAGTAAACCAATTGGTGTTCCAAGTGTTATACCAAATTCAGTTCCTGATTGTATAACAACCAAATCTTTTTCATCTCGCTACACACACACATACACACACACAAAGGTATATAAATTTAATAACTTTTAAAATCAATGAAAATTTTTTAAAAGTAATTTTTTTTTTAATTCTTACAGGTGTCGTCAAATTACTCTGACCTGGCCTTCTTCTACTCAATTGTTTTTGAATATCAGCTTCTATAAGAGGTAAACCAGGAGGACAACCATCCACTATACAACCAACAGACTTCCCGTGAGATTCACCATAGGTTGTCACGCGAAAAATATTGCCAAAAGTACTCATACTTTTTAATTATTAAAAGATTAAAAGATCTATTAATTTGTGTGTGGCTTACTAATAATATATGAATCACGATAATCATTTGAGGCGTTTAAGGGTAGAATGTAGTCATGTGATTTATATAATGATCAGCTACGTAGCTAAGCAATTATTAAATGCCAAATTATTTTTAATTCTTTGCTCATGAGCTCTCAAGGTAAGTGGTATTAGTTTTATTCGTATGTAAATTTAGAGCGTTAAAAAACATTCTAATTTAAAAATAGAATTTTTGAAAACAACTAGATGAGTTGAGGGAAATCAATAACAAGATACCAATATATCTCCATCTACTCTACATATACCATTTGTTCTACCTGTTCTTCGTAGAAGTTATATCAACTTTCTTTTTACTTTAACAAAAATGTGGGAGCTTCCTGTAATTTTTACTTGAAGATAATTAATATAATTAATACATTACAATCAAACCTCGCCGCAACGAATTCATGGTCAAAAAAATCTGTTATGACAAGAAATCCGTTGTGGCAAAGTGATGATCGGCAAAAATTTTTTATACATGCGAAAATTAAAATTATTTGTTGTAACATTTGGTTGTATTAGTTTTTCATTAACTAATAATTTCACTTTTCTTTTCAATAATGATAAATAATCTATCAATTTTTTGTTTACTGATTTATTTTAGAAACTTGGAAAAGGTTGTTACTAGCAATTGGACAACTATCAATTGTTTGTATTGATTTATTTTAGAAAATTTGTTACTTGTAAATCTTTGGGGTAAAATTGTTTGTTTATTGTTTATTTTAATACTGATCTTTGATTAAAATAATCAAATAGACATATCCATCTAAATAATTATACGAAAGATAGGATTCCAAAGGCAAAAAAATTTCCACTTAGCACCAAAACATATGAAATTCTGACACCATTCCTCCCGTTTGTCAGGTAATGGAAATCAGGATCAACTTTGATGAATGTAAAGTTCATTCAATATTTTATTATTGACATGCAATATGATGCAATATGACAATCACTAATTAATTAAAGGATTAATTTCCTTTAAAAAAATTAATGACAAGGAATTCCTTTTTTAAAAATTACAAACTACAGTCGAAAGGTGGTCAGTGGTCCCTTAGATCCCGTTGTAACGAGGGTTTGACTGTACACTAAATTTTGAACCCTGTAATCCCATGTAACACGATTACAATTTTGTATACTCCATATTAATTATATTAATTTTAATATCTTGTAAGAAAAATGTGTTGTTATAATAATATAAAATAGGAAGGAAGAAAAAATAAAAATACTTAATTAGTAATGTTCATTTGTTAACGATGTCAAATATTAAAATCATACGTGTAACGTTATATCAATGACTGAATTTTTTAAAAATAATGATGGGAAAAAATAAAAGTTCGGTTAAAAAAGTAGGAATTGTTGCTGAAAAAATTTCTACTGCAACAGGAGGAATTGGAGAAATTGTTAAAAATAAAGATAATATTTCAAATCTCACGAATGATCATTTCAAATTAGTTATTGGAACTGTTGGTGCTATCGGCGAAGGTAATAAATATAACCTTTATTTTAAAAGATCATAATAATCTAATAATCTAATAATCTAATAATCTAATTATTATATTATATTATATTATATATTATACAAATAGCCGCCATGCCATATTTGCCATTGATTTCATCAGTATTAACCTTGACAGCAAAAATTGTCAAGGCTTATGATAATGCTCAATATAATAAAAAAAGTTGTGCAGCATTGATTCAACGAGTGCAATCAGCCGAAGTTGCAGTTAAAGTATTGGATAGACGCAAACAAGAAAATCAGGAAAATTTTCATCAACAAACTTATTATATAAACTTTGAAAGATTTATCACTATTTTAGGAGACATTGAAGCTTTTATGACAGATTTCACACGTTTATCACAATACAAAAAATTTATTTCTAATAATGTTATTAAAGAAAGATTTATTGGATTGATTAATGATTTTGATAGAGTAGTTCATGATTTAGGATTTACAATGATCATTGCAAGTGATGAAGATAGGAAAAAAGAGATTGAAGTTTTAAATAATGATATTGCTGAAATGTCAAAGGTATGAGAGATTTGGTATTATTATTGATATTATTCATTATCAATTAAAAATATATATGTTTATAATTTACATATTCCTCTTTTTTCAATAATAATAGTTCTTGCAAACAATTGAAGCTGGTGTTACAACAATCGATAAAAAAATCAGTCACGTGTTAGAACATGTATTAATATTACAAGATAAAAAAAAAGATAAAGATTTTTCACCTCCAATTAAAAAAATACCACCCAATGAAATAAAAATCGAAAGTTCTACTCACGATAAAAAATTACTTAAAGCAAGATATTTAGGATGTAATGTTGCATGTGATACCATTATCTTACCTGATGATGACAAACCTGGTTCACACAGGATTAATGCTCAATTAGCCATTTTAAGAAATTTAGCAAGTTGTGAATTTATTATAAATTTTCATGGACTAACTAAGATTAATGGAATTGATCGTATGGTGGTTGGATGGGCTGAGTTTAGTAATTTGAAAGAATTTTATGAAAAAAATCACATTAAGTGGCCTTTAAAAATTAGAATTGCCACAAATATTTGTCGTGGAATTATATTCTTAAATGGTTGTGATATATTTCATCATGATATTAGATGTGAAAATATTTTGGCAAGTTTTTAATTATCAGATATTAGATATTTGTTGCCTTTACACTAAATAACTATCTTTTTTTATAGATTACAGAAAATTATGAACCAAAAATTACAAATTTCAGTTATAGTAGGGATCTTAAAGACAATACAATTAAAATTGAAAACCAGAAAAAAATTATTCGTTGGTTAGCTCCTGAAAAAATGCAACCATCTAAATATGCACCATATACTATTCAATGTGAAATATTTAGGTATATTTTATTGACATTGATCTCGAATATTGATATTACTGTTGAATATGATATTGATAATTAAATAAAAAGTAAAATTATCATTTTAGCTTTGGGATGCTTTTATGGGAATTGGCATTTCAACAATTACCTTACAAAAATATGGAATTTTCACAGATACAAAGTCATGTTTTAAGTGGTAAAAGAGAACATTTAGATTTTACACTTGATTTGCCAGAAAAAGAATTTGGAAAAATTGTTAATTCTGGTAAAATGATTTTATTTTAATAAATAAATACATCACATGTTAAATTTTTTTTTTAAATTAATATTTTGTATTTTCTTAAATTTTTTAGCTTGGCAGCATGATCCAACTTTGAGGCCAGAATTAAATTATTTATTTAATGATTTAGAAAAAATTTGTACAAAATTTGCTAATGTTTCAGGAATATCATCATCTATGGTTCTTGCCAAAAACATTAATGTCCTTAATAACAATAAGTATAATAGTAATGATAATGGTATCTCAACTTCTGTGATAACAACAAACACTGCTACCGCATCAGTAGCCCTTAATGGTTTTGCTACAACAAGCACGCCAAGTAATTGCATTAATAATAATAATAATTATGATGATAATCATGGTAAAGATTTTAATAATCACAACAATAACAGTCATAATAATAACAACAGTAATGATTATAATGATGATTACAATAATAATAATGCTTGTAATACCCATAATGATGAATCTGAAAGAAAAGGATTCTACACTATAGATTCAGATAATATTAGCCCTATATTAAGATTGGAAGATGGTCTTGCGTTAGATAAACAGGGTCAAAAAGAAAAGGCGTATGAATGTTTCAAAGCTCATGCAGATATAGGCAATAAAATGGCAAAATTTTGGTTAGGGAATTATTATTGGCGTGGTATTGTTGTAAAAAAAGATTTAGATAAAGCTGCTGAATTATTTAAAGAGGCCGCTGATAAAGGTGTAGCAAGAGCACAATTATGTTATACTAAAATTTTATGTGATGAAGATGGGCCATCATTTGATCTAGAAGAATTCATGAAATATTTAAGAATGGCGGCCGATAATGGTAACGAAGTTGCACAATTCAATCTGGGCGATTTGTATTATAATGGTAAATTAGGTGTGAAAATTGATGAAAAACGCGGTTTAGAATATTTAAAGCTGGCTGCTTTAAAAGATCAACCTAAAGCTATCGAGTTATTGGAAAAATTAAATATCAGCAATATTTATCAATTAGAAGATTAATTTAATTCATATCTTATTTATTATATTCTGTGTGTGTGTGTATATATATATTTACATAATTGTAATTTTATTACTAATACAGTCATGGTCAACGTGATAAGTATTTCTGACAAACCATTAAACGATTAATTTTTATATGCCGCAATTAATCGAGCAGCCATCTTTACAAACGATTGGATTGTTTAACATTTTGATATAATAAATTATTTATTTTGTTGTAGTTAATGGTGTTGGAGTTGCTAACATCCACCGGTAGAAAATGGATATTTCTATGTTTAAATTATATGCTTATGTATCTAATTCTATTGGTTTAAAATTACGGTGAATCTCGAATATTTCTTAATATTGTAAAATTTTAGGGTAATAGTAACATATCTATTACTATGACGAGATCGCCCCGCGGCTCATAATAATAATGGAAGTGCTGCGTATCCAGGAACCAGAAATAAATCATTATTATGACGTCTACTATTGTATCAACGCCAGGAAAAGTACTTGTCGCAGGTGGATATTTGATTCTAGATAGAAACTATGATGGTCTAGTTGTTGCGGTTGATTCAAGATTTTATACAGTGATTAAAAAAATTGAAGCAGAAAATACTTTTTGCAATAGTAATAATGACAATAGTTGGAAAATTAATGTCATTTCACCTCAATTCAATAATACCAAGTGGGAATATAAAGTAATAATTAATGATTATAACAATAAAGAAGATATCAGACAATGTGAATTGATGACATTGAACTCAAAGTATGCAAATAAATAAATTATCATAGCAAATTATTTAAATGAATTATATAGTAAATTTTAAATTTAAATAAATTTATTTTTAGTGAGAGCGGAAATAACACATTTATTGATGTGACACTCAAATTTGCTTTGTCAATTATTATTCAGAGAATTGATTATTCATCATTCTCAAAGATATTAGAAAAAGGATTAAATATATTTATAGTTGGAAGCAATGATTTCTATTCACAACGAGAACAAGTAGGTAATTTTTTATCTTTAATTATTAATGATATCAATGATTATGAATTAATAGTTGATCCTCTTTTTATGGATACGTACGTGTACAAGTTGAAAAATCAAGGACTTGAAATTAGTTTGGCATCATTACGATCACTCAAACCATTTTGTAAATTAAACAAAACCTTGAAAAATGTTCATAAAACAGGTTTAGGATCTTCGGCAGCATTGATAACATCATTTGTTACAGCTTTATTCGTTCATTTTAATTTAATCAATAACAAAGAAGACGTAGATGATAATTATTCCAGAACATTAATTCATAACGTTGCACAGTTTTGTCATTGTTTTGCTCAAGGTAAAATAGGATCAGGATTTGATGTATCAGCTGGTGTATGGGGAAGTCATACTTACAAGAGATTTTCTACTAGTATACTAGAAAATGTTTTAAATGTGGTATAAACATTTCTAATATATATATATATATATAATATAAAAGGAGAAAAAAAATTTTTTTTGTTAAAATATATTCTGATAATTTTTATTATTATTCAGCCAAATATTACAGAGATTAACACAATTATCGATCCTATGTTAAATAAGTGAGTGAATCTGGTAAATTTATTATTATAATTGTTATTGTTATCATTATATTAATGTTAAAGTTATATTTAGATGGGATAATCAAGTTTCGCCATTTTCTTTACCACCAGGATTTAATTTAATTCTTGCAGACATTGATACAGGATCGAATACTCCCAGTATGGTTTCAAAAGTATTACAATGGCGTAAAAATGATCCTGAGCAAGGTTTTTTTTAGGATTTTTTGATTTTTTTTCTCAAATGAGCAGACAAATAAAAAAATTTTTTAATTTTTTTTTTTAGCAAATAAATTATGGGAAGAATTGAATAAATACAACAAATTTCTTGCCGATAATTTAACAAAATTGACAAAAGAATATGATAATGATCAAAAATTATATTGTAATACTATTGAAATCTGTTCTAATTCTAAGGCATCTGAGGTTTGTAATAATAATAATAACTCTTGGAGAGAAAAGAAGAAAGTATTTAAAGAAGAGAATATCAATTAACATGACTTTTTTAATAATTCTAGTGGTTATCAATATCAGAAAAAAATCCAAATGAATCTTACATTATAAGATTATTATCATTGATATATACAACATTCCAAGTAATTTATAAAAATACATATTATTATTGTTTTTTTTTCTAGGATTATGAATCTAATCATATTATTATTTCATTTTAAAGAATATACGAAAATTATTACGAGAAATGTCAAAACTGTCAAAAGTACCAATTGAACCACCTGAACAAACTAAATTATTAGATTTATGTAATGAAATACCTGGTGTGGTATTAAGTGGTGTTCCTGGTGGTAAGTTACAAATTTAATAATAATAGTTAATTAATCGAAAATAAATAAATTAATTAATTAATGATTTTTTATATTGTCATTGTCATTATTAGCGGGAGGATATGATGCAATATTTTGTATTTATATTACCCCAATTTCTTCTTCTACTACGACTGCGTTTCATTCAATTAAAGGAGATGGCTGCCTAAATAAATTAGAGCAACTATTTTATAATTATAAAGGCTTGGATGTATTACCACTTTTATCTAAAGAATCATCAAAGGGTTTTTTAATTCATAAAAATATTGATGATGTTTATGGTTTAAATGAATGTATTAATTAATTAATAAACAGTTTGATATTTATCAATTACTTTAATTTTGAGCACAAGTTTTCCCCCAAAGTTTAGTTCATGTAATTATTAAACCAATATGGCCCCAAAAATCCATCACATGTTTTTTACTGATGGAACAATCAAGATCATCATCACTTACTGGGGTGAACAAAACGATCTTACGCAGCCATCATCTATCTTTCCTACTAATCGCCTTGGAATCTTTGTAATGCTCTTTCCTCTATATTGTCATTAAACATTAAGCATTAAGTGGGAAGCAATTATAAATTGTTTAACTTTTACTTACCCAACGAAAAAAAATGATAAGGAACATACACGATATCGATAGTATGCCATATATTGATTCTATACCAACTCTCTACCATGATTTGGAACAGAAGATTTGTGTTATATTTGAAATGAAGTTCCGGATCATAATCTTTACCTAATATAGGGTCTGATGTGCAATGACCCGTATATTTCTTTCGAAATAAAAATGCCTCTTCTTTTTTAAAATTAAAACTATCCTTGTATTGTTGTATTTTATATAATCAAATTGTCTTTAATACATATGGATTGTGTTAAATTGATGCATTTTTGACTTTTGAAGTTAGTCAACTACGTGTAATAGTAATAATAATATGCTTGAGCTGTCTTTAGTGTCTGAATTTGAAGCAACATAGGTTGATCAATATTGGTACTTAGAACGAGCTTTACATACCACACATATGACAGGTTTTGGTACATGTTCTTGCCACTTTTAAATCTTCAAATAATGCTGAAATTATTTTATTGTTGAATCACGATAATTCGATCACTGGAGTTGGTGATGATGAAGTTGTTCTTTCGCTTTTCAATTAATCTTGTTAGAGAAAAACTTAAAGTAAAAATGTTGTACGAAAAAATTGTCATTCAGTTCTCCGCAAAGAAAAACAAGTTTTTAAACGAAAACGTAACAGCGAGTTTCGTGAAATACAGATAGTATTATATAATTTTTTTGGTGTCATATATTATAAAATCACATGGCTCAATCGCTTGCGTATATATTTGTTCGGAGCATCAAAATTAACACTATCTTAGCATCCCACCATGTATTCATGATCAATGATACAATCTTCAATAAAAATAGACTATTCCATGGCATTGATTGAGGAGGCTAATGAATCACAACCAAAAACATACAAATATACCGCTACATCCACTCGTGAACCAAAAAAACGGTGCATTGGTTTTGCTTTTCATGGTATTCGAATTCGAGGGTCGAGTTGAAATGGAGTTCTATGTATAATTTGGCTTTACATGTTAAATTCAAATACGAGGTATCTATATATTTGTTTGGAGCATCAACATTAGCCAGCCATATTATCAATATTTTTGTTTTATTCATTCATTGTATTAGCAAAAAACCTATTTATTTAAAAAAATTACATATACAAAAGGAATGTTCACGAATTTAATAAATTTAATAAAAGATCCTTTGCAAATAAGAACCCTCATGTGATCAAAAGTTATTTACAAATTTCGATTGTTAAAAAAAAAAATCAACTACTCAGGTTTTTTTTGTTAACTAAAAAAAAAGATCTTTTTGTCCTGATTAAAGGTCAATGGGTCAATTGGATTCCCTCCAAATATATCGCTAAGCTTCATGCAAACATCAAAAGTTGCAAAGATTAATCAATTAATTTTATTTATTTTCTCCGAAAGGAAAATGTTTCCTCTCTCAAATGGTCAAAATCAAATAAAAAATTTTTTTTGGTTCAACACTAACAATTAAAAAAAATCTGTACATATTGTTTGTTTATCGACCATTGAATTGACTGATAATAACAATAGCAATAAAGTAAATGTAAAAAAGTGTTTTTGAATCCCAGTCTCGTGACCCAAAAATATACTAATTACACGTTGTGTGTCAAGTCGGAATCTGAGGTAAAGGCTCCAAGTCAAGGCCATGAGTTTTGGTCATTTTGAACGGTCCGAAATATCAGAGCAAGACAAAAACTTAACGGTAGTCAACGATAGACACCGCGCAAAAAAACATCTAAAGCAAAACACGATTTCCTTTCTGCTTCATTCAATACTGATGTTTTGAACAAAAATAGATAGCAATGAGAATTCGCATGATACGACGACGTAAAATAACCACAAACATTCATCATTTTTGAAAACAAAAATGTTTAACAATCAATTTGCAAGCCAGCGCAGCAAAAAAAAAGAAAAAACGGCTTGATCTCATCCTTCCTCAACAATTCAGTTTAGTAAAATATTTGGAAAATTCGTAACTGCACCGAATTTACCATTTCAAGTCTTAATATTAATAAGTCTTTACAACAGAATATTTCCCGTGCTTTACAAGATTCAGGTCTTTATGATTGTGGAATGTATTTAGCAGGTAAATAAAAACATATCCCCTAATAAAAATAATTGATTGTTTATTTCAAGTTAAATACAAATTTTTTTTTAAATAAAAAATAGGTGTAAGTGGAAGTTGTTGGAATATTGCGCTTCAATATTCTTCTAGGATATCAAGTCAAGAGAATCCAATTGAAGCATTACTAGAGCATTTTAGAACTCGTTTAACAAACCATATAGCTAGTCCAAGAGGTCTATTCAAGTTACTCAAACATTCGCCAGATCCCGAAAAGACTGTTGAATTGATATTTGGAGGTTTGATAGAGAAAAAATTATCTGGTGCAGATATTGGCATTATTGATATCTATGGTGCTTTATTGGCTGCAAGATTATTATTAGGTGATGATTCACAAACCCAATTTAAAGATTTTAAACTAAGTGAACAAAAACGCTTTTTAGAAGGTGGTAAGAATCCATTGCCTATTTACACTGCGTAAGTATATACATATAATAATAATCATCATTAATGATAATATTAATAATAATTGGATTTATGTTATTGTTAAGTATTCATCATGCACGTCCTTGGAAAGATTTTTTGAATAAGGAGGATGCATCTTTAATTGAAAATTATAATCAAATATTAAAAAATCATCATAATCAGAAAGATCATTATCGATGGTTTGAATTTACTCCTTTTGAGATAGGGTGTGATGAATTTGAAGGTTAGTGTTCATTTATAATATTTTACAAAGAAAAAACCCCATTTAACACACACATATGTATATATGTATAATAATGCAGCATGGATTCCAACTTGGTCATTTGGAAGAAAATTTGAACTTCAAAAAAATCTTGAAAGAATACCAGAACAAAATTTTGCATTATTAATTGGGTAAAAATAAATAATAACGTTTCTGATTCAAAACTCACATTTATACTCATATATATATATATATATATATATTGTTAACATATATTGAAAAAAATTTTAATTGTTTAGTATTTTTGGTGCAGCACCTTGTGCTCCAATTTTAGTTGATATCAGGCAAATTGAACATTTTCTTCCTGATGGATGGCTAAAGAGAGAATGGAGAAAATGTTATGATGATGTAAGTATTATTAATAAATAATAGTAATAATCATATGTATGTATATCTAACCTATCTCTAAAAATAATAAAGGCAATGAAAAATTTGGGAGAACAAAAACAATTGAAATTTGAAGGACATCATGCAGTCCCAGCATCAAATAACAAAAACTTTTTATATCACTTGCACCCACCACCATATAAATTAGGAGTGGCAAATTCACCTGTTTTACATTTGATAGATTCCGGTGCATCCAACGATCTGCCGTTATATCCATTAACACATCCAAATCGTGATGTTGATATAATAATAGGATTTGATTGTTCAAGTCAAATAAATAAACATGAATATTTCGAAGAGGAACAAAAAATTTTTACTGAAAGAAGAGGTATCAACAGTGTACCTGTAGATGTTGATAGTAATAAATATTGTGAGATTTATGATTATCAAGCAAATGGTATTTCTGGTGACGGGTTTACACCCGTGTTCAGGAAGGATTCTTGTAAATTTGTTTATTTACCATTCTTGGAAAATTCAAAAGTTGATGATAAATTTATACCATGTACCGAAAAATTTTGTAATTTTGCTAATTTCACTTATACAAGGGATCAGGTTGATTTAATTGTTAGATTGGCTAAACAAAATTGGATGGAGGTGGAAGATAAAGTTAAAAGTGTTATCATTGAAACTTGGAAAAAGAAACGTGACGAGAGATTAAATAGACAACAATAATCTATCTATTTTATTTATCCATTATATTATTTATTTATTTATTTTATTTATTCTCGTTTTGTATTTTACCTTTTATTTGTTATATTTTTTTATTTATTATTATTGTATTTTTATTGTATTTTTTATTTATTTACTACTATTCTTTGTTACTTTGTTACGCGATTGATTGCATGTTTAATCACGTGTAATAATAATAAATTTGTTCTTCAATTCTCAACAATATTATTAATACACGCATTTATAATATTGTCTATAAATCACGGAGAATGAATATAACGATATAAATATTCATGAAAGTTTCGATTTAATGTTATCATTAGCAGAAAGTCTTCAAGAATCAAAGAAAAGTTACGATGAAGAAAATACCGAATTAAGGTTAGAAAATTAGCCATGTAATCCGTGCTTTGAATTTTCGTTATGTACTAATATAATTTATAAACATAGATATGGTGATAATTATTGTTATTAATATTAGTATTGAATATTTTAATAGAAAACGTGCTGTTTATACTCCTTACAGATCTATCCAGAAAAAATTCACATATTCAAAATTATATATGCCTATAAGTTAATAACCTTTGTTTTTCCTTTAAATGTTTATTATGATCAAAATTACAATAATCTTTTAACAATACAATTTTGTGTACGAAGTAAATTGGTTTGAGCAAACCAACATTATTAGTCTTACTGAATGTGCTAGATATGGATGGATTAATATTGATACGGATTGTCTTGAATGTGGATATTGTGGAGAGAGGTTATTGGTTAATACATCAGAAGATGTAGATATTGGTAATAATAAAAAATACATTAATATGAGCAAACAAGCAATATTAGGACTAACGTTGGTTAACTAGTGAGTGTTAACAACAATCACTAATGTAATTTGCTTTAGTGAGTAAGCAAATATTTGGACTAATGTTGGTTAACTAGTGGGTGTTAATGAAGTAGTATTATTGTAATCGTAAATGTAAGGCCATTGAACAAGCTATTTGTGTTGTTTTGCAAGCAAGTTTGCAATCGGCCAATAAATGTAATCAAGGGTAAATGACTGAAATAAATCGATTGCAAGTGAATAAAAGAACTTTATAACATTGCAAAAAGGCCACCTTTATTTATTTACAGTTATCTGGTACCATCAAGTACGTTCACAGATTCATCTGGATGAATGAAAGAGGGAACCAAAGTAAATTTGTAAGCTAATTTTAATTGATAAGCACCGGATTATTGCAATTAACTGACAAGAGTAGCCCAAAAGTTAAGCCATGATTGTTAATTAACCAGAATGATACCTTGAAATATCACTATTTAACAAGAATCAAAAAAACTGTAAAAAGTTTATTATTATAATTTAGCTTTAAGAAATAAAATAAAGATAAAATAAAAAGATAAATAATTATAATGAATAAATTTATAGTAGAGATTAAATTCATCAATTCTTCTTTTACTATTGTTACTAAAATTTAATTCATTAATTAATATTGTTAATAACAATTAATAGATAGTAATTTCCAATTGATTAATAATGAAAAATTTTATTCACCTTTTGTTAACATTCTAGAGAAAAGGGTTAAAACCAAGATCATTTAACAAACTATCATTACTTTTTAAGCTTTTAGATTTAGCAATCTCTTCATCTAATATTCTACTTGTATGATATGCATTTGGATGTGATTTGTGTGCTTGTTGCAAAGCACTACTACCACTACTAGTAGTATGATTACCATTATTATTTTTAATAATTTCTTCAAGTTTGTTTTCAGCAAAATCATAAAGCTCTCTACTAGTTGGTCTTTTTGATGGATCCACATCCCAACATCTCTGCATCATTTGCACATAATCATCAGGCATTTCAGATAATATTGGTGGTCGTAAACCTTCACATATATCAAAAATCAAACAATGATTGTGAGTTCTATTATCAAATGGTGGACAACCTGCAAATATTTCCCACATTAACATCCCAACACTATAGATATCTGATTCTTTGGTGTTCT